>AWOL01S0019020.1:0-24004 GCA_000715115.1 Nicotiana otophora | reverse complement strand
AACTGACGAGGCCTCTTATCGGACCTCTGCCCTCTCTCCTGTGCAAGAACCATCTCGATCCTCCTTGCGACATTAGCAGCCACCTGAAAAGAAATCTCACTTCCGGTCTCCTTGGCCATCTGAAGTCTGATAGGGTGAGTGATTCCCTCGATAAACCTCCTCACTCTCTCTCCCTCCGTAAGTAGTAAAAGGAGAGCATGACGGGCGAAATCCACAAAATGGGACTCATACTGAGTAACAGTCATACTGCCTTGCTGTATTGCTTGCGGAATTCCTCTCTTAGTGTGATAGGGAGGAACTTCTCCAGAAATAGATGAGAGAATTGCTCCCAGGTAAGTGCAGGCGATCAAACAGGTCTGGTCAATGTATAATCTCTCCTCCACCTTTTGGCAGAACCCGTCATCTGAAATACAGCAAAATCAACCTCATTGGTCTAAACTATACCCATGTTTCGCAACACCTCGTGGCAGCATTCAAGATAATCATGTGGGTCTTCAGAAGGTGTACCACTAAAGTGAACTGGAAAGAGCTTGGTAAACCTATCCAGTCTCAATAAGGCCTCAAAAGACATGGCAGGCCTATCATCNATCGGTGTAGATACACACACAGAAGCACTCAGAGAATCACAAGGCATAACCAAATATGAAGCAAAATAGGAGGACATATAGGAATAAGTAGATCCTGGATCAAATAGAACTGAAGCATCTCTATGGCAAACTGGAATAATACCTGTGATCACAGCATCAGATGATTCGGCCTCTAGCCTAGCTGGAAAAGCATAAAATTAGGGCTGGACCCCACCACTCTGAATTGCGTCTCTGGGACGGCCTCTAACTAGCTGGCCTCTACCTCTAATGGCCTGACCTCCACCTCTAATGGTCGGACCTCCACCTCTAATGGACCGACCTCCACCTCTAGCTGCCTCACCCCTACCTCTAGCTGGATGAGCAGGCGGTGAAGCAACCGGTGCCGATATGATGGCACGAGAATCTTGCCGAGATCTGTTACTCGCCAATCTAGGGCAATACCTCCTTATGTTACCAATGTTTCCACACTCATCACACCCATCCTGATATCATGGCTGCTGAAGCTGAAGCTGACCCAAATGGGCCGGATAACCACTGTAGTAACTATGGAATGGTGAAGTACTGATAGGAGCTGAATGTGCACTAAATGCCGGCTGTCTAGAGTAAGGCATAATAGGATCGTGACTCCCTGAAGCACCGGGAGATGCATGAAGTGCTGAATGAAATGGTCTGGTAGGATGACCCCTACCACAATTACCTCTGCTTCCAGACGAGGCACCACTGAAATCACCAACTGACGAGGCCTCTTATCGGACCTCTGCCCTCTCTCCTGTGCAAGAACCATCTCGATCCTCCTTGCGACATTAGCAGCCACCTGAAAAGAAATCTCACTTCCGGTATCCTTGGCCATCTGAAGTCTGATAGGGTGAGTGATTCCCTCGATAAACCTCCTCACTCTCTCTCCCTCCGTAAGTAGTAAAAGGAGAGCATGACGGGCGAAATCCACGAAATGGGACTCATACTGAGTAACAGTCATACTGCCTTGCTGTATTGCTTGCGGAATTCCTCTCTTAGTGTGATAGGGAGGAACTTCTCCAGAAATAGATGAGAGAATTGCTCCCAGGTAAGTGCAGGCGATCCAACAGGTCTGGTCAATGTATAATCTCTCCTCCACCTTTTGGCAGAACCCGTCATCTGAAATACAGCAAAATCAACCTCATTGGTCTAAACTATACCCATGTTTCGCAACACCTCGTGGCAGCATTCAAGATAATCATGTGGGTCTTCAGAAGGTGTACCACTAAAGTGAACTGGAAAGAGCTTGGTAAACCTATCCAGTCTCAATAAGGCCTCAAAAGACATGGCAGGCCTATCATCGATCTGTGCCGCAATAATTGGTTGAACTACCCCAACTGGCGGGGCTGCTGGAGCCTGATTCTGGGGAGCCATCTGCTCCGGAGCGGGAGTAGTGGGAGTTTGTGCTCCTCCCCCAGACTATGAGATGGCTGGTGCCACTGGAAATGTAGTATTCTAGGCCACGTCATAAGACTTACCAAACGGACTAGAGCGTCCTGAAGTAATGGAGTGGCTATGAATCCTTCCAGGACCTGAACTGGTCCAACCGGTACATTCTGAACTGGAACCTCCTCCTGAAGGTCCACATGAGGTTCTACAACAGGTACAATTGCTTGAGCTCCGGACTAAGCTCTACCTCGGCCTCTAGCACGACCTCGGCCTCGACCTCTACTCCTGTCCATAGATTCCACCGGGGGTTCTGGTCCCTATCCATCGGTAGAGGTGTTACGTGTTCTCACCATCTGTGAGAGAATAAGAGTAGAATGGTTCAATCATCGATGATAGAATAAAATTGCACGACAGAATAAGAAAGAAGTTATATTGTTTCTAAACTTCATAGCCTCTAAGAGATAAGTACAAATATCTCCGTACCGATCCTTCAGACTCTACTAAGCTTGCTCGCGACTCGTGAGACTTATGTAACCTGGTGCTCTGATACCAACTATCACGATCCGAAATTCCCACCTTCGGACCGTGATGGCGCCTAATATTTTACTTGCTAGGAAAGCCAACGTTAGAATAATATTAACTAATTTTTAAACAATCTTTAAATTATTAATAATCAAAGAAACAAATGCGGAAGCAAAGTTTGAAATATAGTGAAATAACCCATAAAAATAATGGTGTTTAAATACCCTCCCAGAATTGGTGTCACAAGTGCACGAGCTTCCAGAATAAATACAAATAAAGGTCTGAATAAAATAAAGTTGTTAGGAAATAAACACACAGCTAAAGTAAAATAGATGGGGACTTCAGAACTGCGAACGCCATTCAGTTATACCTCAAGTCTCCTCTTGTAGCTGAAATTCGAGCAAGCCTGTGGTACGCCGTTGGGACCAACTCCAAAATCTGCACAAGAAGTGTAGAATGTAGTATCAGTACGATCGACCCCATGTACTGGTAAGTGCTGAGCCTAACCTCGACGAAGTAGTGACGAGGCTAAGGAGGTTCACTTACATTAACCTGTAAGCAATATTAATAACAACAAAAAAGCTCATTTATAATAATTGAAGCCAACCCAACAGTCATAATTCATTATCATTTCAACCAATTCTGTTGCAGCGTGTAATCCGCTCTCACAATATATTCACATTCAATTCTGTTGCAGCGTGCAACCCGCTCTCCCAATATATATTCCTTTTTATCAAGTCTGTCATATATTTATTTCAATCAAGTATATATATAGACTTTTAAATAAGTCTGTTGCGGCGTGCAATCCGATCCCCCAATATTGACTTTTAATAAGTCTATTGCGGCGTGCAATCCGATCCACCAATATATACATATACTTTCATTTCCGTTGCGGCGTGCAACCCGTTCCCCCAATATGATTTTAAACAACTCATAAATGCATTAAAACCTACTCCAATAAATACCACGTCTAATGAGAACTATTAAACATCAAGGCACACGATAATTATAATTTATTTATGAACAAACAATGGCAATAACAATTTATTTTAGAAATCAGGGAGAAAATAGACAGTTTAATATTTAATATGCTAAATGTCAAGTAGCAATTAGTACACATAATTCAAATAAGCATGTAGCAATTATTACAGGAATTTAAGAATAAATATTTGGCAAAGAATAAGAGAGAAACAATTATTATAACAATTAATTTATGGTTTAAAACAATTTATGGTTTTTCAAGTAAGCAGGCAAATAATAACTTCCACGACGTATAGACACTCGTCACCTCGCCTATACATCGTTCACATACATTTCACATAACAAATAATTTAAGGGTTCTATTCCCTCAAGTCAAGGTTAACCACGACACTTACCTCGCTTTGCAAATTCCAATCAATTACTCAACCACAACTTTTCCTTTTAAATTTGTCTCCAAAAGCTTCAAATCAATTCACAAACAATTCGATATATTCAATACTAATCATAGGAATTAATTTCATATAAATTTACAAATTTTTCGGATAAAAATCCGAACTTTATTTAAATATTCGACAGTGGGATCCACACCTCAAATCCCAAAAAACCTCACGAAATCCAAACACCCGTTCCGCTACGAGTTCAACCATACAAAAATTGTCCAATTCCGATATCAAATGGACCTTCAAATCTTAATTTTTCGTTTTTGGAAGATTTTATAAAAATCTGATTTTTCTTCCATAAATTCACGGATTCATGATATAAATGAGTATGAAATCATGAAATATAATCAATATAGGATAAGGAATACTTACCCCAATATTTTCCCGTGAAAATTGCCCAAGAATCGTCTTACCCGAGCTCAAAAATGGAATAGAGTTAACAATGGGTCGAACCCCCATTTCCAGAACTTAAGTTTTGTTTCTTGTATTTTTACTCATCGCGATCGCGGAAATTCGTTCGCGATCGCATAGAACAACTTTTGCCCAGGTTCATTTTACTCTTCGCGATCATGGGAATGGCTTCGCGATCACGAAGCACATTTTGGCTGCCCAGACTTTTAACTCTACGCGATCGCGTAAATGCTCATGCGATCGTGGAGTACATTTTTCCAGCCTTACGCGATTGCGTAAATGCTCATGCGATCACGGAGCACAATTGACGTGCCTAGCTCCTGCCTTCCTTCCTTCTATGCGATCGCATCTGGTCCCTTGCGTTCGCAGTGCACTGGGAGTTTACCTTTCGCGATCGCGTGCCTATATTCGCGAACGCAGAGGGTAAAACTTACTACTTACAATTTACTCTTAGCGATTGCAGGAATGGCTACGCGATCGCAAAGCACAATGCACCAGATGACAGCAGAAGCTCAAAAACCAGATTTTCTAAGTTCAAAATCATCCCGTAGCCTATCCGAAACTCACCCGAGCCCTCGGGGCTCCAAACCAAACATGCACACAAGTTTTAAAATATCATACGAACTTGCTCGCACGATCAAATTACCAAAATAACACCTAGAACTACGAATCCGATGCCAAATCAAAGAAAATTTTCACGAAAACTTTAAAACTTATATTTTTATAACCGGACGTCCGAATCACGTCAAATCAACACCGATTCTCACCAAATTCGACAGACAATTCATAAATATTATAGTGGATCTATACTGGGCTTTTGAACCAAAATACGGATCCGAGGTCAATAAATCCAACATCAGTAATATCTTAAAAATCATTAAGCTTTCAAGCTTTTAAGTTTTCATCAAAATTCTATTTCTCGGGATAAGAATCTCGGAATTCAATTCCGGGCATACGCCCAAGTCTTCAATCATGATACGGACCTACCGGAATTGTCAAAATACTGATCCGGATCCGTTTGCTAAAAATGTTGACCAAAGTCAACTCAGTTGAGTTTTAAAGCTCTATTTCACATTTTAATCTATTTTTCACATGAAAACTTTCCAAAACATTTTACGGACTGTGCACACAAGTCGAGGAATGATACATGGTACTTTTTAAGGTCTTAGAACACAAAATTACTTATTAAATTTAAAGATGACAATTTGGGTCATCACACAAATGAACTCATAGGGAAAGGCATAATTGTAATAACTTATTTTTTGTACTAAAATACCGTGTATGTTAATATTTAAAAGTTTAAAATTAATAACATTATCTATTAAAAATATGTTGTAAGTTTTAATAAAATTATTTTCTTAAGAATCCTCCATATTGGCAATACATTACCACTCCATAATGTCCAATACCAAGAAAAAATAAAAGTAATATTAAATGGAGTGCATAAAGCATTGAAATAGAGAAACCAGTATCCCCGCGATAATGTATTTTACATTAAATTTGAACTGCTTTCCTGCCCAAGTAATATTTTTTATTATCAATTTTTCGTGTAATATTGAAAAATATACCCAATTATTAAAAATCAACTAAAACCTATTTAAGAAAATAAATGTGTGAGAAAGAGAAAGAAAAATGGTTGGTAAGAGTCAATCCCACTAATGATTCCGCAAACATAAAGATCTAAAAGTGGAACGTCAGATCGATCTTTTTACTCTTTAAAAATATATTTTATGGTAAATAAAATTATAATTATGATTAAATATTTAAAACAAGAGATAAGCTAATGTTAAGAATTACTTTATGATTAAAATTATTTTTCAAGTTAAAAAAAATCTTAGGGTACATAGATTTATTTCATAAAAAGAGTGTTAGCGATTAAAAAGTTAGAACACAAAGTAAAAAAGATTAATATAGTATTAAGAATCAAAAGGTCATACATGTGTCTGAGGAATCCCAATCAAAGCTCAATCCTAAACAAGAACAAACTTTCAAGATTATATTATAAAGAGTCGACTCTGGTATAGGGGGGCGGGATTATTCTTTGTAGATGCCTCCGAAAGAATCGAAATAATATTCACATGTCATGCATTACTTGCAAATATCATATCAAGAGGCATGTAACTATTAGCAAAACAAGTGGTGTACCATAAATGATTTTATTATGAGGTCGTACAACTCAATTTAGATTTTATATTGCTTTTCAAACAATTGAAATAGCCATCACAAATATATCAAAGCAGAGCAATGATGCTAAATTTATAAGGAAAACAAAATTGATAATATGATATGAAGCTCTTATGGCTAAGCGTAAACGATCGATATAATTGCTCGGAGTTTTAGAGATACATTGGATGTCGGTGAACCGTTTGATGAAAAAGTAAGGGTTTGGGAGGTGATTTCTATCAAGTACTACCAGTAGTCCCAAAATCGACAAAAGTAGAGACAGTAAAATCTAGCTTGCCAAAATTATACTTATTGCTTTAATGAAAAAGATTCAACTGACGAAAATATATATAACGACCCGATCGGTAGTTTTGAGTACTATAACCCCGTTCCCCCATTTACTGCTCAAGTTATGCTTTACAGTTATTTTATGACTTACCGGGTTAGTTGGTTCGGGTCTGGAAGGATTTCGGAGTGAAATAAGACACTTAGTCTAATAATTAAAAACTTAAGTTGAAACCGTTGACAAGGTGTTGACTTATGTGTAAACGACCTCGGATTTGAATTCTAATGATTCCAATAGATCCATATGGTGATTTTGGACTTAGAAGTGTGTCTGAAAAATTATTATAGTGGGATTAGGCTTGAAATGGCGAAAATTAAATTTTTGAGAAGTTTCACCGAGGGTTGACTTTTTGATATCAGGGTCGGAATCCGATTCTGGAAACTTGAATAGGTCTATTATGTCATTTATGACTTGTGTGTAAACTTTGAGGTCAATCAGACGTAATTTGATAGGTTCCGGCCTCGTTTGTAGAAATTGGAAGTTTTAAAGTTCATTAGGCTTGAATCTATGTGTGATTCGTGTTTTTATTGTTGTTTGATGTGATTTGAAGACTCGACTAAG
Organism: Nicotiana otophora; assembly: GCA_000715115.1. Classification (NCBI taxonomy): domain Eukaryota; kingdom Viridiplantae; phylum Streptophyta; class Magnoliopsida; order Solanales; family Solanaceae; genus Nicotiana; species Nicotiana otophora. The sequence goes on along the minus strand of AWOL01S0019020.1, from coordinate 16,589 downwards.
TTCGTATGATGTTATAAGACTTGTTGGTATGTGAGGTCTCGAGGGCATCGGGTTGAATTCGGGTGGTTAACGGACTTGGAAGTAAGTTGAAGAAGGAGTTGAAGTTTTGTTGTTGCTGGTGTAATCTCACCTGTGGAGTGGGAACCGCAGGTGCGAGCCCGCAGAAGTGGGGAAGGAGCCGCAGAAATGGCTAGGAAGGATTTGGGCAGGGGCTGCAGATGCGGACTTGTGGGCGCAGAAACGCTTGCGCAGAAGAGGGAGGACGGGCGCAAGTACGGGCAGGCGTGCAGGTGTGATGGAATTTTCCACACCTACGAAGGCGCAGATGCAGTGCTTTCACCACAGAAGCGGGACCGCGGATGTGGAAATATGGCCGCAGGTGCAAAAGCACTAGGCAGTGTACAAAACAAAAGGGTCCGAGAAATTTTGTCATTTTTGACATTTCCATGAGCGGGTGAGACGATTTTCGAGCGAGAAATCACGGGAAATTTTGAGGATAGTCACTTTTGATCATTTCTACTCCATAATATTGAATTATCATCGAATAATCTTACTAGATTAAAAGTTTTTGAGGTGTAAATCGGGGATTTGAATTTAGGGATTTAAAAATAAAATTTAAAGATTTGGAGGTCGAGTTGAGGTCGGATTTTGGTAAAATTGGTATGGTTAGACTCGTGATTGAATGGGCTTTTGGATTTTGTAACTTTTGTCGGGTTCCGAGATGTGGGCCCCACGTGCGATGTTTGAGCTAAATTTCGAATTTTGTTGGAAAATTGGTATTTTCTTATGAAATTAATTCCAATAAATTTTATTGACTGAATCGAATTATTTGTGACTAGATTTGAGGAATTTGGAGACCGATTCACGAGGCAAAGGCATTGCAGAATAAAGAATTACACGATTTGAGGTAAGTAATTGTTCTAAATTTGGTCCTCAAGGTATGAAACCCCGAATTATGTGTTATGTGATTGGTTTTGAGGTGAAGCACATGCTAGGTGACGGGCGTGTGGGCGTGCACCATAGGAATTATGACTTGGTCAAATTCCATAGAACTGTGTAGTTGAATAATATGTTGATACTAGTACATTCTCTATGTGTTAGAGAAAATTGAGGTGAGACTCGTATAAAACATCATGCTTAGACATATGTTGTTGTTATTATTGGTACCCACTGGGGTTATTTCTGTGGTTGAAATATATGTTCAAATTGTAATTTCACACTTAGTCATGTTCATTCATTTCATATCATATCTCAGTCTCTGTAGCTATTTATTAATACATCATATTATCATTTTTGGGCTGATTTTTATGACATCTTGAGCTCGAGAGACTGGAGAGGTTGATGACTGAATGAGGCCGAGGGCCTAATTGTGAGGATAATAATGGGATCGAGATACGCGTCACAGTATGTTTCATTGTTATATGCCATGATTGGCTTGATATAGCGCTTGGGCTGAAGGAGCCCCTCCGGAGTCTGTACACACTCCCAGTGAGAGTGCGAGTGCGAGTACCGAGTGCTGAGTGACTGTGAGGGATGAGTGACTGTGAGGAAAGAGTGATTGTGAGGTTGGAGTGAATGGGAGGACTGGGTGACTGTTACTCTGAGAGGATTCATTGATTTTATTATTTGCTGCATTTTAGCTGTCATATATCACTATTTTGAAAATTTTGGAAAAACATAATTTTCTGTTTCAGTCAAATTTGATATGAAATTACTGTGAAATTTTAAATGTTGAACTTAAGAGCATGCCTACCCTTTTATGTTGGAAAGTATTGTATTTGGACTTAGCTGAGAAGATCGTCACTACTTTCAAATCCTTATTTATTATTGTTACTTGCTGAGTTAGTTGTACTCATACTACACCATGCACTTCGTGTGCAGATCCAGGTGATCCAGGACACATTGGGTATTGATTCTTTCACACAGTTGATTTTTCGGGGATTCAGAGATAGGTGCTATATTTGGCAGACCTTATCTCTCCTTCCCTATCCTTTTATTTATTGTATTTGGTCTCAGATTATTATAGACCGGGTTCCCCAGACTTGTAATGTATAAATTCTCATGTACTCAGTGACACCAGGTTTTGGGAGTGTTTGTATTGGTATTTGCGAGATTCTTGGTATTATATTTAAATATCATGTTTTCAAACTTAAAGGAAATCGTGGGTTATTGATGTTGTCGACTTGCCTAGTATTGAGATAGGCGCCATCACGACAGGTTAAGATTTTGGGTCGTGACAAGTTGGTATCAGAGCCTAGGTTACATAGGTCTCACAAGTAATAAATAGGTTTAGTAGAGTCCTGCGGATCGGTACAGACACGTCTGTACTTATCTTTGAGAGGCTGCCTAACCCTTAGGAAAATTTCACTTTCTTATATTACGTCGTGCGGATTGTTGATTCTGAAAACTAAATTTCTGTTATTCTATTCTCTCAGAGATGGTGAGACACGTACTACCAGATCGGACGGTCAGCCACCAATGCCACCAGTTAGGGCCGCGAGAGGCCGGGGCCGTGGTAGAGACTGCGGCCGAGGTAAAGGTCGAGGTGTAACTCATACAACAGTTAGAGAAACACCTGTAGCACCGCCAGTTGCTCAAACTCAGGAGCAGATTCCAGATATAGCTGAGCCAACAGGACCAGCTCAGGCACCAGTTGTGCCCATTATGACTCCAGGCCTTCAGGAGGCTTTGGCCCAGATATTGACAGTTTGTACTGGCCTTGCTCAGGTGGTTTTGGCTCAGGCCGCACTTGACACTTATCAGGCCGGGGGAGATACTCATACCCATGTTCCCCGTACTCCAGATCAGGTAGTACAGAGACTTCAGATATCGGGGCCACTACCAGCCCATCTAGTTGCAGCTGCTCAGGTCCTGGTAGTCCCTGTTATGGCAGATGATGAGTAGAGAAGACTTGAGAGATTTGGGAGGCTTCGACCTCCATCATTTAACGGTGTTGAATCAGAGGATGCTCAGGGTTTCTGGATAAGTGCCAATGGATGCTTCGGACAGCGGGTATTTTGGAGACTAGTGGGATCTCGTTCACTACTTTTCAATTTTCTAGAGCTGCCTTCAGATGGTGGGAGTCTTATGAGAGGCGCATGCCGGTTGGTGCAGTACCACTTACATGGTAGGAGTTCTCTGTTCTCTTTTTGGAGAAATTTGTGCTGCAGTCTCGTAGAGAGGAGTTGCGTAGACAGTTTGAGCAGTTACGTCAGGATGGCATGTCTGTGATGCAGTACGAGATGAGATTTTTTGAGTTGGCTCGTCACGCAATTTGGTTGGTCCCCACTGATAGGGAGAGCATTAGATACAGTTACTTATGACTCAAGAGTGAGTATCTGGTGCTACTTTTTATGAGGTAGTTGACATTGCCCGGCAGATAGAGATGGTTCGTAGTCAGGAACGTGAAGAGATGTCACGACCTGCAATTCCCACCGTCGGGACCGTGATGGCGCCTAACATTTCACTTACTATACAAGTCAACGTTAGCGAATCATTAAACCAATCCTTATTCCATTCAGTAAATAACAGCAATTTAGCTAAGATAAAATATAGTGAGTGCGGAATGATATAAAAACGGCGTTAATTACTACCACCCGGATCTAGAGTCACAATTCACGAACTTCTAAGATTTCACGACAAGTAAATATCTGAAGGAAATACAACTGTCTTCGATACAAATGAAGTAGTAAAGGAAATGCATGGAAGGGGACGCCAGGGCCAGCGGATGCCAACAGGACTACCTTAGGTCTCCAAACGGATCAAGCCAGCAGTTAGACTTAGGGTTAACTCAGTCCGGTACCAAAATCTGCACAGAAATACAGAGTGCAGCATCAGTACAACCGACCCCATGTACTGGTAAGTGTCGATTCTAACCTCGGCGAAGTAGTGACAAGGCTAGGACAAGACACCCACAAACAAACTTGTACAATATATCAATTTATACAACAATAACAACAATTAAAGAAGCAAGGCAATAAATATTGGGAAGGGGACATGCCGAGGGGATTACATGGCGAGGAATCACAACAAGAATGAGAACATGATCAATCGATATATCTTTAACAGAAAGAAACAAGTAAATACAATAAAAGAAAATGCATGGAATCACCCTTCGTGCTTTTAATCTCAAGCTCACCATAAGAAACAATAGGAAAGTGCACAGCATCACCCTTCGTGCTTTTACTCTCAACCTCACCATAAGAAACAATAGGAAAGTGCACGGTATTCGTGCTTTTACTCTCAACCTCACCATAAGAAACAATAGAAATGGCACGGCATCACCCTTCGTGCATTAACTCTCTCATATCATGGCACGGCATCACCCTTCGTGCATTATCACTCACTCAAAAAACGTTGCACGATATCACCCTTTGTGATTTAACACTCTTCCTCACCAAGATAATGAACAATAACAACAGGGAGATAGAAATATCAAGAACAAGTCTTACTTCAACATTCAATTCCATGTTACTAACCTCAACTTTGAGTCAAGACTCAATCAATACCAATTTCCGTAGAACGTAATCAGAGTTGTTCAACATAACGAATAGCTAGTCTAATCATTAACAATATGATCAAGGAATACCACGATTACAATAATAAGACTCACTCACATGTTATGACTCGGCAACAACGCATAGGTACTCGTCACCTCACCAATACGTTGTACTCGACATACAAACATGTAGCAAATAGGCACATAATACCTAATCCATCAAGCCAAGGTTAACCACAACACTTAACTAGCTCCTACGGCCAAACTTAAAGCTCGATCACAGCTTTTCCTTTCACACAAGCCTCCGGACCAATAGGATCTAGCAAATTACCAACCAAACGAATCACTTTAATCCGTAGGAACTACCCACGATTGCAAAGAATTCAATTTAGGCCATTGTTTAAAAATTCAACAAAAATCAACACCCGGGCCCGCTTGGTCCAAACTCACGAACTTCTAAGATTTCACGACAAGTAAATATCTGAAGGAAATACAACTGTCTTCGATACAAATGAAGTAGTAAAGGAAATGCATGGAAGGGGACGCCAGGGCCTGCGGATGCCAACAGGACTACCTTAGGTCTCCAAACGGATCAAGCCAGCAGTTAGACTTAGGGTCAACTCGGTCCGGTACCAAAATCTGCACAGAAATACAGAGTGCAGCATCAGTACAACCGACCCCATGTACTGGTAAGTGTCGATTCTAACCTCGGCGAAGTAGTGACAAGGCTAGGACAAGACACCTNAGATATAGCTGAGCCAACAGGACCAGCTCAGGCACCAGTTGTGCCCATTATGACTCCAGGCCTTCAGGAGGCTTTGGCCCAGATATTGACAGTTTGTACTGGCCTTGCTCAGGTGGTTTTGGCTCAGGCCGCACTTGACACTTATCAGGCCGGGGGAGATACTCATACCCATGTTCCCCGTACTCCAGATCAGGTAGTACAGAGACTTCAGATATCGGGGCCACTACCAGCCCATCTAGTTGCAGCTGCTCAGGTCCTGGTAGTCCCTGTTATGGCAGATGATGAGTAGAGAAGACTTGAGAGATTTGGGAGGCTTCGACCTCCATCATTTAACGGTGTTGAATCAGAGGATGCTCAGGGTTTCTGGATAAGTGCCAATGGATGCTTCGGACAGCGGGTATTTTGGAGACTAGTGGGATCTCGTTCACTACTTTTCAATTTTCTAGAGCTGCCTTCAGATGGTGGGAGTCTTATGAGAGGCGCATGCCGGTTGGTGCAGTACCACTTACATGGTAGGAGTTCTCTGTTCTCTTTTTGGAGAAATTTGTGCTGCAGTCTCGTAGAGAGGAGTTGCGTAGACAGTTTGAGCAGTTACGTCAGGATGGCATGTCTGTGATGCAGTACGAGATGAGATTTTTTGAGTTGGCTCGTCACGCAATTTGGTTGGTCCCCACTGATAGGGAGAGCATTAGATACAGTTACTTATGACTCAAGAGTGAGTATCTGGTGCTACTTTTTATGAGGTAGTTGACATTGCCCGGCAGATAGAGATGGTTCGTAGTCAGGAACGTGAAGAGATGTCACGACCTGCAATTCCCACCGTCGGGACCGTGATGGCGCCTAACATTTCACTTACTATACAAGTCAACGTTAGCGAATCATTAAACCAATCCTTATTCCATTCAGTAAATAACAGCAATTTAGCTAAGATAAAATATAGTGAGTGCGGAATGATATAAAAACGGCGTTAATTACTACCACCCGGATCTAGAGTCACAATTCACGAACTTCTAAGATTTCACGACAAGTAAATATCTGAAGGAAATACAACTGTCTTCGATACAAATGAAGTAGTAAAGGAAATGCATGGAAGGGGACGCCAGGGCCTGCGGATGCCAACAGGACTACCTTAGGTCTCCAAACGGATCAAGCCAGCAGTTAGACTTAGGGTCAACTCGGTCCGGTACCAAAATCTGCACAGAAATACAGAGTGCAGCATCAGTACAACCGACCCCATGTACTGGTAAGTGTCGATTCTAACCTCGGCGAAGTAGTGACAAGGCTAGGACAAGACACCCACAAACAAACTTGTACAATATATCAATTTATACAACAATAACAACAATTAAAGAAGCAAGGCAATAAATATTGGGAAGGGGACATGCCGAGGGGATTACATGGCGAGGAATCACAACAAGAATGAGAACATAATCCATCGATATATCTTTAACAGAAAGAAACAAGTAAACACAATAAAAGAAAATGCATGGCATCACCCTTCGTGCTTTTAATCTCAAGCTCACCATAAGAAACAATAGGAAAGTGCACAGCATCACCCTTCGTGCTTTTACTCTCAACCTCACCATAAGAAACAATAGGAAAGTGCACGGTATCACCCTTCGTGCTTTTACTCTCAACCTCACCATAAGAAACAATAGAAACGGCACGGCATCACCCTTCGTGCATTAACTCTCTCATATCATGGCACGGCATCACCCTTCGTGCATTATCACTCACTCAAAAAACGTTGCACGATATCACCCTTCGTGATTTAACACTCTTCCTCACCAAGATAATGAACAATAACAACAGGGAGATAGAAATATCAAGAACAAGTCTTACTTCAAATTCAATTCCATGTTACTAACCTCAACTTTGGGTCAAGACTCAATCAATACCAATTTCCGTAGAACGTAATCAGAGTTGTTCAACATAACGAATAGCTAGTCTAATCATTAACAATATGATCAAGGAATACCACGATTACAATAATAAGACTCACTCATATGTTATGACTCGGCAACAACGCATAGGTACTCGTCACCTCACCAATACGTTGTACTCGACATACAAACATGTAGCAAATAGGCACATAATACCTAATCCATCGAGCCAAGGTTAACCACAACACTTAACTAGCTCCTACGGCCAAACTGAAAGCTCGATCACAGCTTTTCCTTTCACACAAGCCTCCGGACCAATAGGATCTAGCAAATTACCAACCAAACGAATCAATTTAATCCGTAGGAACTACCCACGATTGCAAAGAATTCAATTTAGGCCATTTTTTAAAAATTCAACAAAAATCAACACCCGGGCCCGCTTGGTCCAAACCCAAAATTCGAACTAGAACCCGATTACCCATTTACCCCGAGCCCGGATATATAATTGGTTTTGGAATCCGACCTCAATTTGAGGTCTAAATCCCCAAATTTTGAAATCCCTAATTTCTATCCAAAAATCCCCAATCCCACAATGAAAACCTTAGATTTTAGGTTGAAATCTTGTAAAATGTAGTGAAAGATTGAAAGAGACAAGTTTAGAATTACTTACCTATGATTTGGGGAAGAAATGGTCTTTGGAAAATCGCCTTTTGTGTTTTAGGTCTTGAAAATTTGGGAAATGAATAAAAATCCCGTCCAAAAGTCATTTTGATCAGCTGCAGATGTCGCATTTGCGACCTGGGCTTCGCAAATGTGAAGCCCGCAAATGCGAGAAAAGTATCGCAAATGCTAACTCCTCGCATCTTTGCTGCCTTCGCAAACGCGAACCATTTGTTCGCAATTGCGAACATTGAACCATCGCAAATGCGAGAATCCCAGTCCCAGCCCATCGTCACAAATACGGACAACCGTTCGCAAATGCGGCCTGTGATGATCACAATTGCGATCCTGAACTTCGCAAATGCGAAGGTCCCCTTCCAACCCCACTGCTAGGAAATGCGAAGCTTCTTCGCAAATGCGATGTCTGCAGACCTGAAGCACACCAGCTATGATTTCTATGTTCAATTCACTCAGTAGCCTATCCGAAACTCACCCGAGCCCTTGGGGATCTAAACCAAAGGTGCACATAAGTCTGAAAATACCATACGAATTTGCTCGCATGATCAAATCGCCAAAATAACACCTAGAACTATGAATTTAGCACCAAACCAAATGAAATTCTCAAGAACACTTTAAAATTTCTATTTTCTCAACTGGACGTCCGAATCACATCGAACCAACTCCGTTTCTCACAAAATTTCATTAACAAGTCTTAAATATTATAATGAACATGTACCGGGCTCCGAAACCAAAATATAGACCCGGTACTAACAATTGCAAACATCAATCAATTTTTAAAGACATTAGATTTTCATACTTTTAATTTTTATCAAAAATTCATAACTCGAGCTAGAGACCTCCGAATTCGATTTCGGGCATACGCCCAGGTCCCATATTTCATTACGGACCCACCGGGACCGTCAAAATACAGGTCCGGGTCCGTTTACTCAAAATATTGACCAAAGTCAACTAAAATCAACTTGTAAGGCAAAAATTCTTATTTTTATTAATTTTCAACATAAAAATCTTTCCAGAACACACCCGGACTGCGCACGCAAATCAAGGAGGGTAAAAAGGAGATTTTTAAGGCTTAAGAGCACAGAATCGAGTTCTAAAATATAAGATGACCTTTTGGGTCATCACAAGAGAGGGAGGCCAAGAGGCCTCGTGGTCCAGGTGATTTCAGCGATGTTCCTTCAGGGGGTCAGTTTTACCGCGGTAGGGGTCATTCTTACAGACACGCTCAGATGGGTCGTCCAGTTCACCGTGGTGCATCATCCGGCCATGGTTCATATAGTTCTCATCAGGGCCAGTCATCTCTCAGTGCCCTTCCAACCCAGAGTTCATCCCGTGCTCTTTCAGTTCAGGGTTCATTTTCACCGGGTGCTTCTAGCAGTTATTCTGGTTCTCGGGCCCCGATTCAGTCCACACCACCACTAGTATCGGGGAGCTGCTTTGAGTGCGGGGAATTTGCGCATATGAGGAGATAGTATCCTCGTCGCTCGAGAGGTCCAGTGTAGTAGAGGAGTTAGACTACGACTTCAGAACCAGTTACTTCACCACCCGCCCAGCCAACTCAGGGTGGGGGTCAGTTAGCTATGGGTCGCCTAAGAGAGGGAGGCCGATCAGGTGGCGGTCAGGCCTGATTCTATGCTTTTCCTACCAGGCCAGATGTCATTTCCTTAGATGCAGTGATCACAGGTATTGTCTCAGTGTGCCACATGGAAGCTTCTATATTATTGGACCTTGGTTCTACTCATTCGTATGTATCATCGTACTTTACTCATTATCTGGATATGCCCTGTGAGTCCTTAGTTTCACCTGTTTGTGTATCTACGCCGGTGGGCGATACTATTATTATAGACCGTGTATATCGGTCTTGTGTGATAACCATTGGGGGATTGGAGACTAAAGTTGATCTCTTATTGCTCAGTATGGTTGATTTTGATGTAATCCTGGGTATGAATTGGTTGTATCCATGTCATGCTATTCTGGACTGTCACGCAAAAACTATGATGTTGGCGATGCCGGGGTTGCCGAAGGTCGAATGGAGAGGTTCTCTATATCATGTTCCCATCAGGGTAATTTCTTATTTGAAAGCCCAACGTATGGTTAGGAAGGGGTGTTTGTCATATTTGGCTTTTGTGAGAGATGTTGATGTAGATACTCCTACAATTGATTCAGTACCGGCAGTGAGAGACTTTTTGAATGTATTTCCTGCAGGCCTGCCGGGTATGCCGCCCGACAGGGATATTGATTTCGGTATTGACTTGGTGCAAGGCACTCAGCCCATTTCTATTCCTCTGCATCGTATGACACCAGCTAAATTGAAAGAATTGAAAGAGCAACTTCAGGAACTTCTTGATAAGGGGTTTATTAGGCTTAGTGTGTCGCCTTAGGGTGCACCGGTTCTATTTGTGAACAATAAAGATGGTACTATGCGGATGTGCATTGATTACAAACAATTAAAAAAGGTTACGATCAAGAATAAATATCATTTGCCGCATATTGATGACTTATTTGACCAGCTTCAAGGAGCGAGGGTATTCTCCAAAATTGATTTGAGATCCGGGTATCATCAGTTGAAATTTAGGGATTTGGATATTCTAAAGATGGCATTCAGGACTCGTTATGGTCACTATGAATTTCCTATGATGTCATTTAGGCTAACCAATGCCCCAGAAACATTTGTGCACCTGATGAATAGCGTATTTCAGACTTATCTTGACACATTTATCGTGGTATTTATTGATCATATCTTGGTGTACTCACGTAGCGAGGAGGAGCATGCACAGCACTTTGGTATTGTATTGTAGAGGCTGAGAGAGAAGAAACTATATGCCAAATTCTCTAAATGTGAATTCTAGCTTATTTCGGTGGTATTCTTGGGACACATAGTGTCCAATGAAGGGATTAAGGTGGAGCCGAAGAACATAGAGGCATATCAGAGTTGGCCCAAGCCATTTTCAGTTAATGAGATTCGGAGTTTTCTCGGCTTGGCTGGTTATTATCGTCGCTTCGTGGAGGGTTTCTCATCTATTACGGCGCTTATGACTAAATTGACCCAGAAAGGTGCTCTGTTCAGGTGGTCGGACGAGTGTAAAGAGAGCTTTCAGAAGCTCAAGACGCCTTTGACTACAGCCCCAGTATTGGTGTTGCCTACAGGTTCAGGGTCTTATACTGTGTATTGTGACGCGTCACTTATTGGTCTCGGTGCAGTACTGATGCAAGACGGTAGGGTGATTGCCTATGCATCCAGACAGTTAAAAGTACATAAGAATAATTATCCGGTCCATGACCTTGAGTTAGCAGCTATTGTTCATGCCTTGAAGATTTGGCGGCATTATTTATACGGTGCCCATTATGAGGTTTATACCGATCACCAGAGTTTACAACATATGTTTAGATAGAAGGATCTTAATTTGCGGCAGCGGAGGAGGTGAGTTGCTTAAGGATTATGATATCACCATTCTCTATCATCTCAGAAAGGCCAATGTGGTGGCCGATGCCTTGAGTCGTAAGGCAGAGAGTTTGGGTAGCTTAGCATACTTATCGGTAGCAGAGAGGCCTTTAGACTTGGATGTTCAGGCCTTGGCCAACCAGTTTGTTAGATTAGATATTTCTGAGCCGAACCGAGTTTTGGATTGTGTGATTTCTCAGTCTTCTCTTTATGATCGTATCAGAGAACGTCAATATGATGACTCCATCTGCTTGTCCTTAAGGACACGGTTCAGCATAGTGATGCCAATGAAGTCACTATTGGAAATGACGGTGTATTACGGATGCAGGGCACGCTATGTGTGCCTTATGTAGATGGGTTGCGTGACTTAATTCTCCAAGAAGCTCACAGATCGCGGTACTCCATTCATCCAGGTGCTGCGAAGATGTATCAAGATTTGAGGCGGCACTATTGGTAGAGGCGAATGAAGAAAGACATAGTTGGGTTTGTAGCTCGGTGTTTAAATTATCAACAGGTGAAGTACGAACATCAGAGGCCGGGCGAATTACTTCAGAGACTTGAAATTCCGGAGTAGAAGTGGGAACGTATTACCACGGATTTCGTAGTTGGTCTTCCACGGACCTTGAGTAAGTTTGATGTTGTTTGGGTGATTGTGGATCGGTTGACCAAGTCCGTGCATTTTATTCCAGTTGGTACTATTTATTCTTCAGAGAGTTTGGCTGAGATTTAAATCTGCGATATTGTTTGCCTATACGGGGTGCCCGTGTCCATCATTTCGGACCTGGGTACGCAGTTTACATCACATTTTTAGAGAGCAATACAGCAAAAATTAGGTACACAGGTTCAGCTAAGTACAGCATTTCACCCTCAGACAAACGGGCAGTCCGAGCGCACTATTCAGATATTGGAAGATATGTTATATGTTTGTGTTATAGATTTTGGAGGTTCTTGGGATCAGTTTCTGCCACTCGCGGAGTTTGCTTACAATAACAGCTACCAATCGAGCATTCAGATGGCTCCATATGAGGCATTATATGGGAGATGGTGTCGGTCTCCGGTGGGTTGGTTTGAGCCGAGTGAGGCTAGGCTATCGGGCACTGACTTAGTTCAGTATGCTTTAGAGAAGGTTAAATTGATTCAGGAGCGGCTTCGCACGGCGCAGTCTAGGCAGAAGAGTTATGCCGACAGGAAGGTCCGTGATATTGCTTATATGGCTGGGGAGAAGGTTCTACTTAAGATTTCACCCATGAAAGGTATGTTGAGGTTCGGGAAGATGGGCAAGTTGAGCCCTCGGTATATTGGGCCTTTTGAGATACTTAAGAAAATTGGAGAGGTGGCTTATAAACTTGCTTTGCCACCTAGTCTATCAGGTGTTCATCCAATATTTCATGTATCCATTCTCCGAAAGTATGTGGGGGATCCGTCTCATATTCTAGATTTTAGTATAGTGCAGTTGGATAGTAATTTGACGTATGATGTGGAGCCGTGGCCATTTTAGACCGGTAGTTTTGAAAGCTGAGGTCAAAAAACATAGCATCCGTGAAGGTATAGTGGAGAGGCCAGCCAGTAGGAGAAGCTACTTGGGAGATTGAGCAGAAGATGCAGAGCAAATATCCACACCTATTTGAGACTCCAGGTATGATTCTACACCGTTCGAGGAAGAACGTTTGTTTAAAAGGGGGAGGATGTAACGACCCGACCAATCGTTTTGAATATTATAACCCCGTTCCCCCATTTACTGCTCAAGTTATGCTTTTCAGTTGTTTTATTACTTACCGAGTTAGTTGGTTCGGGTCCGGAAGCATTTCGGAGTGAAATGAGACACTTAGTCTCATAATTAAAAACTTGAGTTGAAAAGGTTGACCAGATATTGATTTATGTATAAACGACCTCGGATTTGAATTTTGATGATTCCAATAGCTCCGTATGGTGATTTTGGACTTAGGAGCGTGTCCGAAAAAATATTTGGAGGTCCATAGTGGGATTAGGCTTGAAATGGCGAAAGTCGAATTTTTGGAAAGTTTGACCAAGGGGTTGACTTTTTGATATGGGGGTCAGAATCCAATTCTGGAAATTTGAGTATTCTGTTATGTCATTTATGACTTGTGTGCAAAACTTTGAGGTCAATCGGACGTGATTTGATAGGTTCCGGCCTCGTTTGTAGAAATTAGAAGTTTCAAAGTTTATTAGGCTTAAATCTATGTGTGATTCGTGTTTTTAGTGTTGTTTGATGTGATTTTGAAAACTCGACTAAGTTCGTATGATTTTATAAGACTTGTTGGTATGTCTAGTTGAGGTCCTAGAGGCCTCGGGTTGAATTCGGGTGGTTAACGGACTTGGAAGTAAGTTGAAGAAGCAGATGAAGTTTTGTTGTTGCTGGTGTAATCGCACCTGCGGAGTCGGAACCGCATGTGTGAGCCGGAAGAAGCGGGGTGGGAGCTGCAGAAGCGGCCATGAAGGATTTGGAAAGGGACCGCAAATGTGGACTTGTGGGCGCAGAAGCGGGAGGACGGGCGCAGGTGCGGGCAGGCGCGCAGGTGCGATGGAATTTTCTGCACCTACGAAGGCGCAGATGCGGTCCAAGGCTCGTGGAAGCGGAGGCAGCTGGGCTAAGTGACTTCTGTAGATGCAGTGTTTTCACCGCAAAAGTGAGACCGCAGATGCGGAAATATGGTCGCAGGTACGAAAGCACTGGGTAGTGTACAAAACAGAAGTGTCCAAGAAATTTTGTCATGTTTGACATTTCCATGAGCGGGTGAGGCGATGTTTTAGCAATAAATCACGAGAAATCTTGAGGTAAGTCACTTGTGATCATTTCTACTCCATAATATTGAATTATCATCGAATAATCCGACTAGATTATATGTTTTGAGGTGTAAATCGGGGATTTGAACTTAGGAATTTGAAATAAGATTTGAAGATTTGGAGGTCGAGTTGAGGTCGAATTTTGGTAAAATTGATATGGTTAGACTCGTGGTTAAATGGGCTTTCAAATTTTATAACTTTTGTGGGGTTCCGAGATGTGGGCCCCGCGGGTGATTTTTGAGCTAAATTTCGAATTTTGTTGAAAAAATAGTATTTTCTAATGGAATTAATCTCAATAAATTTTATTGACTGAATCGAATTATTTGTGGCTAGATTCGAGGCATTTGGAGACCGATTAGCGAGGCAAAGACATTGCAGAATAAAGAATTGCACAATTTGAGGTAAGTAACAGTTCTAAATTTGGTCCTCAGGGTATGAAACCCCGGATTATGTATTATGTGATTAGTTTTGAGGTGACGCACATGCTAGGTGACGGGCGTGTGGGTGTGCACCGTAGAAATTATGACTTGGTCAAATTCCATGGAACTGTATAGTTGAATAATCTGTTGATACCAGTACATTCTCTATGTGTTAGAGAAAATTGAGGTGAGACTCGTATTAAAAATCATGCTTAGACATATGCTATTATTATTGGTACCCACTGGGGTCATTTATGTGGTTGAATTATATGTTCAAATTGTAATTTCACACTCAGTCATATTTATTCATTTCATATCATATCTCAGTCTCTGTACATCATATTATCAATTTTGGGCTGATTTTCATGACATCTTGAGTCCGAGAGACTAGAGAGGTTGATGACCGAGTAAGGCCGAGGGCCTAATTGAGGATAATAATGGGATCGGGCTGTGCGCCGCAGTATGTTTCATTGTTATATGCCATGATTGGCTTGATATAGCGCCCTCTGGAGTCTGTACACACCCCCAGTGAGAGTGCGAGTGCCGAGTGCGAGTGTCGAGTGCTGAGTGACTATGAGGAATATGTGATTGTGAGGAAAGAGTGATTGTGAGGTTGGAGTGAATGGGAGGACTGAGTGACTGTTACTCTGAGAGGATGCATTGATTTTATTATTTGCTGCATTTCAACTGTCATATATCACTATTTTGGAAATTTCGGAAAAACATTATTTTCTGTTTCAATCAAATTTGATATGAAATTACTGTAAAATTTTAAATGTTGAACTTGAGAGAATGCCTACCCTTTTATGTTGGAACGTAATGTATTTGGACTTAGCTGAGAAGCTCGTCACTACTTTCAGTTCCTTATTTATTATTGTTACTAGCTGAGTTGGTTGTACTCATACTACACCCTGCACTTCGTGTGCAGATCCAGATGATCCCGGACATAATGGGTATTGATTCTTTCACACAGTTAATTTTTCGAGAATTCAGAGGTAGCTGCTATGTTTCGCAGACCTTGTCTCTCCTTCCCTATCCTTTTGTATATTATAGTTGGCCTCAGATTATTATAGGCCGTGTTTCCTAGACTTGTTATGTATAGATGCTCATGTACTCAGTGACACCAGGTTTTGGGAGTGTTTGTATTAGGATTTACGAGATTTTTGGTATTATATTTAAACATCATGTTTTCAAACTTAAAGGAAATCGTGGGTTATTGATGTTGTCAGCTTGCCTAGTATTGATATAGGCGACATCACGACATGTTAGGATTTTTGGGTCGTGACAATATAAAAGTAAGAACAGATCTAGCATTCAGTGACTTATTGCTTCATGTCGAAAACAAAGAAGAGCATCCAATTAAAGAAGATTTGGTTCCTCTAAACACATAGTTTTCAATCTCAATGGTAATATTAGTGCATTTAATAAGGAAAATATTTCCATTATTAGATTAAAATTCAATTTGTGCAAATTACATGATAGATATCAAAGAGCTATCTTAGCTAGCAGAAATGAATATGTTGATCAACTAAATAAAAGGTTGATTGCAAAGTTTCGTGGTAAAAATAAAATATTTTATTTTTTGACTTAGCAGAAGATGATACCAATAATTACTCCCAAGAAGAATACGTAAATACTTTAATACCAAATGGCTTTCTACTATATAGGTTTGTTGTCAAGATCATTATTTCTTATGTATGTATATATAATTGACTAAGTTAAAATTGATCTTCCATTGCATATAGGTTGATTTTAAAGAAAAATATGTCTGTCATGCTACTGAAAAACTTAGATCCACCGAATAGCTTTTGTAATAGCACACAGATGGTATATAGAAGTTCTGATAATAACGTCATACATGCCGAAATTATGATACTGGTCAATATACTTCTAAGCATGTGTTTATCCCCGAATTCAACTTTCGTCTTCCGAAACTAAAGAATATCCTTTTAAATTTGTGTGAAAATAATTTTCAGTATGTTTTGTGTTTTGCAATTATAATAAATAAAGCACAAGGAAAAATATCCTAAATATTGGAGTATATTTACCGCAATATATTTTCTTCAATTTTATGTAATTTTACCTGTTTATAATATTTATTGTAATTATATTATTTATA
>AWOL01S0019011.1:0-11066 GCA_000715115.1 Nicotiana otophora | reverse complement strand
TGTGATTCGAGTTCTTACATACTCGTGTGTTGAAATTGTACATTGTCATTTCTGGGGAAGAGTATTACAAGAATAAATGGTGTATTGATTGTTTTTGATTTTGATGTGTGTTTCTATTGCTGATTGGTATGCCCCATTCTTTGGGAAGAAACCATTTGTGTTTAAAGTTTCCATTACAAATGGATTTGAAGTATATGATTTCTGAAATATTCTATATGTTGATATTTGATGGTGATCTTTGAAATTGAAAGGGGTGAAAGTGTAAAATATGAAATACGGCCATCGTGCCAGGAATAAAGAATCTTGTGAATGGCCAAATGAGCCAAGGAAATATTTTCGTTGTGAAGGACTAGAAATACTAATGAGAATTTATACAATGTGAAAGATGTTGAGGTGAGTACAATTGTATTTATGATACCTCTGTGTGCAAATCAAATCAAAAATATTTTTGGGAGCATCATTAGCAAAACCGAGGAAGGGTGGGTTATAAGGCCCACACCTGAAACTACACGTGCTGGTGTAGGGGTGGATTGGGATTATTCCCCTTATTTGGAATGAAATTGGAACCTTTGGGAAATTGTGATATTATTTTTCTTAATTGGGATGAAATTGGAACCTTTGGGAATTGAAAACGTCAACCCACACGGCATATGTGGGAAGGCGGCCTAGGTGATCGGGTGAAGATCAGATGCCATATTGCGCATATGGTGGTACTACTCTTGGTAACAACTTTCTTTCGCATCATATGTCAAACCACATTATTCTACATAATTGGACTCCGTGCTAACAAAGACGGTGGTATATCGGTGCTAATGATCTCCGAACCAAAACTGTATATAAAGTTCGTATTTGGAAAATTATTATGTTTTAACTGTACATTTGGATATTGTTGATTGTGACTCTATGTGTTGTCTTTTCTTATATGGACATTCTATTTTGAAATATGATGTTTAGCTATATATACTAGTGCTATTCGACAGTACTAACGTCCCTTTTGTCGGGGGTGCTGCATCTTTAATGGATGCAAGTGGTTCTACGGTAGGTGGCATTGATCAGTGACAGCAGTACACTCTTTTCAGCTGATTTGGTGAGCCCCACTTCATTTCGGGGTCATGTATATTTTGTTTCTCATGTACTGTGTTTTGAGGTATAGCCGGGGCCTTGTTGCCGATATTTTTATATTATTCTTTTATTGTACTTAGAGGCTCCGTAGACAGGTTGTGGGTTGTGGTTGATGTTGGGAGTTGAACTAATGTTGGTATTTGGAAATCATATTTTGCATTAATTTTATAAACTCGTAATATTTTGGAAACTATGAATGAAGCTGCTAATGGGAATGAAAAGGAGGTTCTTAATAGAACTTTTTCAGTGTTTGATTAATGGAGTACATCTCATATTTATTCATGGATAAGTTTGGGTAGAAGGAAATCTAACAGGCTTGCTCGACCGGGTTCTCTCAGTTAAGCGTCGGTCGCGCTCCCCGAGTTTGGGGCGTGATAAACTTGGTATCAGAGCCTAGGGTTTTAAAGTGTCCTAGGATGTCTCAGAGCCGTGTCTAGTAGAGTCCTTCTTATCGATGTGTTGTCGACCACATCTATAATGAGGAGACTACTTGGACATTTAAGAATTTTACACTTCTTTGATACTCCATATCGTGCGATAGAGCTCAAGATAGGAAGCTAATTTCCTCGCCATGTCTCATTTTCTAGATGAGTAATCCACGAGTTCGAAGTAGCGAGGAGGGAATGACCACGCCATTGAATCTGGGGGAGATTACACAAGAGTTCGTTGGGAGAATGCGTCGAGCCGTGGAGGTATTGGAAGAACTTGCTGCTAGGCGAAGTATCATTGTTCCTACTAATGTCACCGCACCATCAGATCATATGGTGAGTGTATCTGAGAAATGAAAAAGGGTTGTTGGTAATAATGAGCCGGATTGTTTGGTTTGCAAGAAGCGTCACTTGGGGAGATGTTGGATGACTCTTGAAATATGTTACGGTTGTAGAAAGAGGGGGCATAAGAAGAACAAATGCCCTTGGTTGGGTACACTCATCCCGGTCTGCCCGATGTGTGGGAAGGAACATTTGCCGTTGTGTAGTGAGTATGCTCAGCAGTATGTTAGGGGTGGTAGGTTTGGGAATTCCAAAGGCCCACACAGCAAACCGATACGAGGTTATTTACTCCCGCATTGGAAGCTTGGAGGAAGGATAAGGGGGATGCTTATAATGTATGCAAAAGGGGTAATTATCAGGTCAGTGGAACGAGTCAGTTTAGTGGACCTCGTCCTCGTTGTGTGAAGTGTGGGAGATTTCATCCGGGAGTATGTCACTATGATACCTATGTATGTTACAAATGTGGTATGAGGGTTCACATTCAGAGAGATTGTCATTCGTCTCGCCAGAGCATGGGCGGGGGAGCGACACAACCATCCAGTTCCATAGCTACTACATTCATAACGCCTCCCCCAGCTATAGGCACTATATCGCCCGTAGGGCGTCGAGCAGCTAGTGGTGGTATTCAGAGCTCGGGAGGGCCCAACAGGTTTTATGCTATGAGGAGGCGTCAAAAGTTTGAGGCTTCTCCAGATATGGTTACAGGTATATTGACTGTCTAATCTCATTATGTGTATGCTCTTATTGATCCCGGTTCCACTTTATTATATGTAACTCATTATGTTGCTATGGATGTTGAGATAAAATCGGAACAACTTTATGAGTCGTTCTCTGTGTCTACTCTTTGAACGAGACCTATCAATTATGAAGCCTCTTTATCACAATTCCTTGTATTTATAGCCTCTTGAGATATCGAGCTCTATAATTATTTCCTTGAATTGAGTTATAACTCTAGGATTAATACATCCCACTTGCTTCCCTAAATTCTCAATAAAGGACTATACCTGATGAATTTCTTACAACACCTTTTGATTAAAATGGATAACATCTGCTCATATGTGCCTATGCACACACCATCGAAATATTTACCTATGTGGTATCATATCCAATGGAAAGCAGCCTAGTGTTGAGATCCTTCTTGAGTCACTATTTTTCTCTCCGGTGTATGTGACTCCTATGATTAGAACAATCATTTTACTCCTTTGTGAGCATTATCATGAATCTATTTCACTGTCTAGTAACATGAGATCATATCTCAGCACCTATCATGTGCATACATGCCAATTGAAAGGGGCCACTTATCCGCATAAAGTTTCTGAGCAATTTGAGATTTATCACAAATTTGTCACAGGGAGATCTTGTTGTTTACCCATCTCAGTTTGACTTTCATGTCCACATATATCATGCCTTAGTGAGTAACTCACTTTGTTCCCAGTATGGTGTTTGCCCGTGAAATGACCTGATATAGCGGCTTGAGAGTTGTTATGGTAGAAATATGTCTAGCTCATAGCAAAGTGTACATTCTCTCTAACTAATACATGATTTCATCCAAACATTAAGATGTCCTATCTACATGATTTCACTCGTGTGTGGTTGAAAGTTAAATGGCCTTATGATGAGCATATTTATTTGAATGACAAGTTTGTTGTATCTCTAGTCCTCTCATATAGGATCAACTATTGCGAAGGGCTAAGATGTCAGAATGATAATAATCTCACCAGTGTTCAACTTCTTTTTCATCCCTATGGGCTTGTGACATAGATCCCTTGTGCTAGTTACTATTAAGAGCATAATGCAACTTCATGTATTTTGAAACCCATATCACATTCAGGGCGCGAGAATATTCTCATTTTGAGATAAACTGATTTTTCCTACATTCCAAGAGGCAACTGGTATCACGTACTCGGCTATTTCTCTTTGAGTCCTACTATTGCCGAACAAGGCATATATGGAATGAAACAATTGTTACTGTCCCTTTCATAACTCATAGTCATCCAAGAGTTACGGATGCTAATGTCTTTATCCTCCCGATCATGCCTCCCATATGTCACATGTCTAAAATGACTCACTTATTTTACATATCTGGATCATGTACATGTTTCCACGTTATCAATGTGTACTAGGCAACTCTATGCCTCATTTGTCAAATTTATGATGTCATCACAATGATTAATCATGTCAGCACTATTGGTAGTAACCTTCGTGTCTCTTAGAACATAACTTCCTGAAATACCCTTCTCGGCACATTAATGGATTCTTGAATAATTCTAGCAAAATCTCGAACCTCATTGTTCCTATTTGTAGCAAATCTATCGAGAGTTGTAGGTTCAAACATATTAAAGAAGGAGCATTATCCTGTGATCAAATATATTGGATAGGAAGTTTTATGGTCATATTCAAGCTAGCACATCTTAGAGTGATTGTTGGAGGTCGCCAAAGGTTTTATTTGGGTGTTCGGCGCAGGGATTTAGAGTTAAAGAAAGTGAACGGGTTATTCTCAAGATTTTCTCTATGAATATATTGGGTGAATTGTTAAGGAAGGTAAAGTATGTGTAGTCCCATTAGGCCTTATGAAATCTTGAAGGAGATATGTCGAACTATGGTGTTTCATGTGTCTATGTCTAAGAAGGTAGTTGGAAATCCTTTGTCTATCGTTCCGGTGAAAGCTAGTGAAGGTGAAGTTATTGGATAATTGGCCTATGAGAGGTACTTAGTTTTTATCCTTGTTAGATAAGTTCGGAAGTCGAGATTGCCTCTGTTGTGTGTTGTGGTGAAGTCTGTGAGTTGAGGAGGCCACCTCGAAGGCCGAAAATATTAAGGAAAGAAAATGTTCTCACTTGATTGTATAGTCAAATGATTGTGGATCGAAAGACACTTTATATGCGTTATGATTTAAATAAGTGCAGCTCATGTCCAGATATCACTCTTGATAATACGATGCATGTAATGTTGAGATTAATGTTATTTATGTATATTGTAATACTTGTTGAATTGTGGGCGTATGGTTAGGACTGGTTTTGGGATTCTCTGGAAGATGGATAGGCCTAATTACAGGGTAGAATCTCACGAAAGTTTTGAAAATTTAAGGCGTTAGTCAAAATTTGGAACTACTAGTGTATAAAGTAACAATTGGGTCACATTGGATGCTAATGGTGGATCTTGACCCTCATTCGAGGATGAATGATCCTAATGTTGGAAGTTATGAATTGGTTAAGAATGATGGTGGGATAAATTATTGGTAAATGTAGTAGCTGGATGAACTAATTCTATGGTTAAGAGGTGTAGAGATTCATGCCTACTAGGTGTTTGATAAAATACCTAAATGGCCTAAATTATGGAATTTGTTACTAATTTTGGTCCCATTGGATGTTTTTATTATAGATTGAAGTTTCTTAGTGTAGTGGATCATTGTAATATCATTAAGGGACGAATTTGAGGTATGTTGGCTAAACTTTCTCTCTTAGAATCGAATTCCATAATGTTCCCGTGAGTTTTAAAGTATGGGCTGCGTATTAAAATCTTGTGGCTTTGAATCGTATTTCAAATGAAAGCTAGTATGCCAAATCGTGTGAGGAAATCTCAACATTCTTAAGAATCTTAATTGCTTATATGTGTACCTAAAGTCTTGGTTGAAAATGTCTTATTGTCGATAACCTATAAAAGTGGTTGAAAATGAAATAAGTGAATTGGGGATATAGAGTGTGGCCAACGTGCCAAGAATTTAAGTTATGATTGTGGCTAGTAGTGTAAATGATTTGAGAAGATGCGATAAAGAATATGAAATGAGCCTCGACTCGATTGTTTAAAAACGATTTCAAAAATAGAACTGCCTAAAGGCTTTTGTACTCAATTCATGCCCATAAGTGACTGCTTTAACTAATGCTTTGCTTTATAAATATACCCATTGTGATTCGAGTTCTTATATACTCATGTGTTGAAATTGTACATTGTCATTTTTGGGGAAGAGTATCGCAAGAATAAATAGTATATTGATTCTTTTTTATTTTGATATGCGTTTCTATTGCTGGTTGGTATGCCCCATTCTTTGGGAAGAAACTATTTGTGTTTAAAGTTCCCATTACAAATGGATTTAAAGTATATGATTTCTGAAATATTCTATATGTTGATATTTGATGGTGATCTTTGAAATTGAAATGGGTGAAAGTGTGGAATATGAAATACGGCCATCGTGCCAGGAATAAAGAATCTTATGATTGGCCAAATGAGCCAAGGAAATATTGTCGTTGTGAATGATTGGAAATACTAATGAGAATTTATACAATGTGAAAGATGTTGATGTGAGTAGAATTGTATTTATGATACCTCTGTGTGCAAATAAAATCAAAAATAATTTTGGGAGCGTCATTAGCAAAACCGAGGAATGGTGGGTCATAAGGCCCACACCTGAAACTACACGTGCCGGTGTAGGGGTGTATTGGGATTATTCCTCTTATTTGGTATGAAATTGGAACCTTTGGGAAATTGTGATATTATTCCCCTTAATTGGGATAAAACTGAAACCTTTGTGGATGGGAAAAGTTAACCCACACGGCATATGTGAGAAGGCAGCCTAGCTGATCGGGTGGAGATCAGACGCCATATTGCGCATATGGTGGTACTACTCTTGGTAACAACTTGCTTTCGCATCACATGCCAAACCACATTGTTCGTGGGGAGATGGCCTAGCCGATCGGGCGTGATCGGACTCCGTGCTAATAAATACGGTGGTATATCGGTGCTAATGATCTCCCAACCCAATTTGTATATGAAGGTCGTATTTGAAAAATTATTATGTTTTAACTGGACATTTGGATATCGTTGATTGTGACTTGCTGTTTCTATGTGTTGTCTTTTCTTATATGGTCATTCTATTTTGAAATAGAATTCGATAGTACTAACGTCCCATCTGCGGGGGGCACTGCATCTTTAATAGATGCAGGTGGTTGTACAACATAGAATATTGATTAGTGATAGCAGTACACTCTTTTCAGCTGCTTTGGTGAGTCCCAATTCATTTCGGGGTCATGTATCTTTTGTTTCTCATGTACTGTATTTTGAGGTATAGTCGGGGCCTTGTTGCCGGCATTTCCATATTACTCTTCTATTGTATTTAGAGGCTCCGTAGACAGGTTGTGGTGGAAATCATGTTTTGCATTAATTCTATAAACTCGTAATATTTTGGACATTATGAATGAAGTTGCTAATGGGAATGTAAAGGAGGCTCTTAATAGAACATTATCA
The DNA here is from genome assembly GCA_000715115.1 of Nicotiana otophora. NCBI lineage: Eukaryota > Viridiplantae > Streptophyta > Magnoliopsida > Solanales > Solanaceae > Nicotiana > Nicotiana otophora. Next base: position 3,933 of record AWOL01S0019011.1, on the reverse strand, counting down.
ATGTTTGATTAATAAAGTACATCTCCTCTTTATTCATGGATGAGTTTGGGTAGAAGGAAGTCTAACAAGCTTGCTCGGCCGGGTTCTCTCGGTTGAGCGCCGGTCGCGCTCCCCTAGTTCGGGGCGTGACAATAATTACATGTTTTAGTCGCTTATTTCACTCTAATTTACTGCACTTTAATTGAGTTTGAGCGTTAATCGCTATTATTTTAAAATTATTATGTATTTTATGCCTTGCAAGAAATAATTCTTTGTTAAGAAGATAATTTGGAGCTAAATCGAATAATTTGAAGTTTTGAAGTCTGAGTAGAAGCCAAAGAATTAACTCGGGATCGAGTTCAGGATCGAAAACTAAGTATATATGAAAAATAGAAGAAAATTCCTCAAGGCCATAAAATTGGCCTATGACAGCGTGGCTCATCTATTTTATGAATGGCTTAATATAGTGTTGTTGTCATGCACTATGAAAGGCAACAAAGTTTAGGCAAAATAAGTATTAAAAAAATAAGCTTAAGAGGAATTGTATTAGCACGATGCACAGTGCAAAATATGGCCAGAAATGATTTTTCAACACATTCTAGAATTTCCTACAAGCGCGCCGCATGCCGCAGCATGGCATGCGGCGCGGTAGCATAAAAATGTTAGAGTATCTTCCCATTTTCCGATAAAAAGGGAATTTTTGTCCGGGGATTATTGGGGGATGGTTTAAATACATGGGAAAATAAATGTTCGGGACTTTTGACACAATTTTGACCTAAGGAGGCTAAGGAAGAGTTGGAAGAATACAAGCACAAGGATTTGATCATTCCTTCTTCACTCAAGATCCGGGTTTGAATTGAATTCATGTTTTCCTATACTTTAGTTATATTTGTGAAGAACTTCTCCATGTTTATGTAGTAGTTCATTTTGAGGTTTGATGGATTTGGTGTATTGATGACTGTTTCTGGATTATAACTCTATTTTTATGTAGTTGAATCGTTTTTGGAAGATTTAATTGTTGCACCTATATTCACTTTTTCTTGTAATCGAAGAGCCATAACTTGTGATATCTTTGCATTATATTGTTGGTTGAGTTCATAGATTCTTCTAAGTAATCGAAAGAGGCAGTGTGATATCACACACTAGGCATGGTGCGTCGCCCAGTACGGCGCGCTGATAAGTAGGGATTTTGACTGCTTATTTGTTCTCTCTTACTTATGTTTTAGCTAAAAAATGCTTAAAGGTATTCCCGAGAACTAATAAAATGTGCTTTCTTGCAGGAATATTGGGAAACGAGCCAAATAAGTGAAAATCAACTCAAAAATGAGTAAAATTGGACAATAACCAAAACAAGGCGAAAAGGGCTGCACTGCAGACCGTACAATACTGTGTGCGGTCGCAAACTCTAGAGATGCACTGACAGAATTTCTTCACAGAGTGCGGACCACACAATTATTGTGCGGCCGCAGAAGACTAGATTCAGAGAGCTGTAATTTGGGAGCTTTAAGATATGCGGACCGCACTATTATTGTGCGGCCGCACTCATAAATATGCGGTACGCAGAATGAAACCCTAATCCAGTCCAAGAGCAAGAGTGTGGCCGCACTCAAAAATGTGCGGTCCACACAATTAGAGGAAGTGCGGCCGCATATCACTTTTATGCGACCGCAGAAAGCCAACCTGACCAGTCAGTCTCAAAATGCGGACCCCACACAAAATTGTGCGGCCGCACAACCTTCGCAGGGGAAATTTTGTCAGAAATTTTCAACTAGGTATAAATAGATCTTTTTGTCATTCTTAGGTTAAGTTTTCGTGCACCTGAACACTTAGAGCCATTTTTATTTACTGTATTGGGTAACTTTGTACTAGTTTAGAATTTAAACATTATATTTTATTTTCTTAATTAATTATTATGCATTTTATCTTAGTTTCTTCTTTAATTTCTTCATTTTCCATGAGTAGCTAAACCCTTAGTTAGGGTTGTGACCCAACCCTAGTATGGGTACTTAATGGGTGATTGATTTAGGGCTTATTTATGATTGGGTATATGATATTTAGCCTAGTTCTTGCTTGAATTTGAGAATTGATGGTTGCAAACATTGATTCATGCCTAATTGACTTAGTCTATACTTGAGAAAGTGAGACTAAGTCTAGGAAAACTTGTCTAATAAGAAATTGGGGTGAACTCAAGAAATTGATAGCCCCAATTAAAGAGTCGAATCTAGAGAGAGTAATACCCGACTTGAGCATTTATCACTTGTTTCGTGAGATACCCATTTGGACTTGAGAAAGCCAAATTCGGAAAAATCACTCAAACTACCGAGAGATATAGAGTGAGTAATTGCGTGTGATTGCTATATTGTATCCCGATCAACCAAACATGCCCTAAAGCTCTAAATTCGTTAGGTAACCAACTAGGCGGAAGTCGTAACCCTAGATCTTTTATAACTTAAAAAGCAACCAAAACCAAAACCATTGTCTCTTAGCTTTACAATTACAAGCATTAGCGTAAAAGTAGAAGTAGAAACAACAATTGAAAATGTGAAAGTGTAATCTTAGGCACGTCATAAATTCACACTAGGTACCTAATCCCACATCAAGCTCCCTGTGGAATCGACCTCGACTCACGTTAGGTTTTTATTATTGCATTGACCGCCTCGTAACCTAAATTAGTGGTGTGAGTTTGGGCGACATCAATATTTGGCGCCGTTGTAGGGGAGCTAAAAACGAATTTAGCTATATATTTGGTTTTGTGTGTGAATTGTCTTCTTTTCCTTCTGGGTTATTAACCTTTTTGTGAATCGATTGTAGGTACAAAAATGGCTCTCAACAATGAACCTCTCGGAAACATGCCTTTGGGGGATGTGGGCGTGGAAGATGACACAGTTGAAGAGGTTCCTCTTGAACCTCAAGCAAATAGACAAGGTCGACCACCTCAAGACAACATTCTTGTTCCTCCCCCAAACCCATCAATAGCGGCGAATGAAGGGTACGCAAGTGCCATAGTCCCGCCCCGTATTAGGGCGGGCAACTTGCAAATCACAAATGTTATGTTTACTTTGCTTGAGCAACGGGGATTCTTCATCGGGGTGCCAAATCAAAATGCGTACAAGCACTTGAAAGGATTTGTGGACACTTGCTGGGGGAGTAAACATACCAACATTTTTGAGGATGCTTTAAGGTTGAGACTATTTCCCTTTTCTCTATAGGGGAAAGCCTTGGACTGGTTAGAAAGATTGCCAAACCATTCTATATATACATGGGATGAATTGGCGGAACAATTCATTGCTAAGTTCATATGGCTACTCTTAGATATGAGATTCTAGCATTCAAACAAGAATTCAATGAGCCTTTGCACGGGATATGGGAGAGGTACAACACTATGGTGAAAGAGTGCCCGAATAATAACATGACTGAAGATATGATTCAACAAACCTTCTACAGGGGGATCAATGCATGGTCAACCAACTTGTCGATGGAAATTTCATGACAACACCATATGTCGAAGCTTGCGAAATCTTAGATGCAATGGAGGATACTTCATCGGCATGGCAAAGTAGAGCAAATGTTCCTCAAGGTGATCCAAATATGATTCACCTACACAAAGAATTGCACGATCATTTGCAAGCAATTGCCGAGTTGACCACTACAATGAATCAATTGGCCAAAGCTCAACTTCAACAGGTTCAAGGTCCTAAGCAAGTAAATGCAAATGGATGGTTTCAATACGATGGTGAACAAGCGAAATCAAAAGGGTCAACAAGTGCAAAACCGTGTAGAACAATTTGTGCAAGATGATAGTGGGTTCGACCAAGTTGAATCATATAATAAGCAAGAGGAAGAAGTGCAATATGTGAATAACTACCAAGGGAAAAGGAACAACTTTCAAGGCCCGAATAAACAACAATGGCGATCTCAAGGAAATCAAGAAAATTGGAACAATCAAAACCACCA
>AWOL01S0019001.1:0-19468 GCA_000715115.1 Nicotiana otophora | reverse complement strand
CCCCCCCCCCCCTTTTAAACAAACGTTTGTCCTTGAACGAGTATAGAGACATGCCTAAAGTGGTGAAAAAATGAGGATAAATGCTGTGCATATCATGATCGGTCTCCCAAGTCGCCTCCTTGACCGGCTGACCTCTCCACTGAACCTTCACAGAAACAATGTTCTTTGACCTCAGCTTCTGAACCTGCATGTCCAAAATAGTCACTGGCTCCTCAACATAAGATAGATCCTTGTCCAACTGGATTGGGCTGAAATCCAACACGTGAGACGGATCGCCGTGATACTTCCGGAGCATAGAAACATGGAATATTGGGTGAACTCCTGCTAGACTAGGAGGTAAAGCAAGATCATAAGCAGCCTCCCCAACTCATCGCAACACCTCAAAGGGACAAATGAACCTTGGGCTCAGCTTGCCCTTCTTCCCGAACATCATAACGCCCTTCATAGGCGAAACCCGGAGCAAGACCCGCTCTCTAACCATGAATGCAATATCGCGAACCTTCCGATCCGAGTAACTCTCCTGTCTGGATTGGGCTGTGCGTAGTCTATCCTAAATCACCTTAACTTTCTCCAGAGCATCCTGAACTAAGTTTGTACCCAATAATCTAGCCTCGCCAGGTTCAAACCAACCTACTGGAGACCTACATCACCTACCATACAGAGCCTCATACGGCCATATGGATGCTCGACTGATAACTGTTGTTGTAAGCAAACTCCGCTAAAGGAAAGAACTGATCCCACGAACCCCCAAACTCCTTCACACACGCACATAGCATATCCTCTAATATTTGAATAGTGCGCTCAGATTGTCCATCCGTCTGAGGGTGGAATGTTGCTCAACTCCGCTCGAGTAACCAACTCATGTTGTACGGCCCTCCAGAACCGTGATGTAAATAGTGCTCTCATATTTTCCGTCCGTCAGAGATGATAGATACCGGTACGCCATGACGCCTGACAATCTCGCGGATATACACTCGAGTCAGCTGATCGAAAGAATAGGTAGTCATCACAGGAATGAAATGAGCTGACTTAGTAAGCCTATCCACAATCACCCAAACATTATCAAACCTCCGTTGAGTCCGTGGGAGTCCAACAACAAAATCTATAGTGATCATCTCCCACTTCCACTACGGAATCTCTAGCTTCTGAAGCAACCCACATGGTCGTTGATGCTCATACCTCACCTGCTGGCAATTTAGGCACCGAGCTACATACTCTACTATGTCTTTCTTTATTCTCATCCACCAGTAATGTTTTCTCAAGTCCTAATACATCTTTACGGCACTCAGATGAATAGAATACCGCAAACTATGAGCCTCCTGGAGAATCAACTCACGCAAACCATCTACATTGGGCACATGTAGCCTTCCTTTCATCCTCAATGCACCATCATCTCCAATGGTGACCTTTTTAGCATCACTGTGCTGGACATTGTCCTTAAGGACAAGTAGATGGGGGTCATCATACTGACGCTCTCTGATACGATCATAAAGAGAAGACCGAGAGACCACACAAGCCAATACTCGACTCGACTCGACTCAGAAATATCCAATCTAAGAAACTACTTAACCAAGGCCTGAACATCCAACGCCAATGGCCTCTCTACTGCTGGAAGATATGCTAAGCTCCCCAAACTCTCCGCTCGGTGACTCAAGGCATCAGCCGCCACATTAACCTTTCCGGGATGGTACAAAATAGTGATATCATAGTCCTTAAGAAGCTCTAACCACCTCCGCTGACGCAAGTTAAGATCCTTCTATTTGAACAGATGCTACAAACTCCGATGATCAGTGTAAATCTCATAATGGACCCCGTACAAATAGCTGCTAACTCAAGGTCGTGGACATGATAGTTCTTCTCATAGGGCTTCAACTAATGCGAAGCATAAGCAATCCCTATACCCTCTTGCATCAAAACACACCCAATACCGATTCCCGAGGCATCACAATACACTATGTAAGAACCAGAAGCTGATGGTAGAACTAGAACTGGAGTCGTGGTCAAAGCAATCTTGAGCTTGTGAAAGCTCTCCTCGCACTCATCCGACCACCTGAAAGGAGCACCCTTTTGGGTCAATTTTGTCAAGGACGGTCTGGGCCAACTCTGAACAACCTTTATCTTCTTCGGATCTACCTAAATACCCTCACTAGACGCCACATGCCCCAAGAACGCCACGGAACTGAGCCAAAACTCACACTTGGAGAACGTTGCATAAAGCTTCTCTTCCCTCAACCGCTATAACACAATCCTCAAATGCTGGGCATGCTCCTCCTGGCTTTGAGAGTACACCATGATGTCATCAATGAATACAATATTGAATGAGTCATGGCTGAAACACACTATTCATCAGATGCATGAACGTTGTTGGAGCGTTGGTCAGCCCAAAAGACATCACAAGGAACTCATAATGGTCATATCGGGTCCTGAAAGTTGTCTTAAGAATATCTGAGTCTTGAATCTTTAGCTGGTGATACCCTGACATCAAATCAATCTTGGAGAACACCATCGCTCCCTGAAGTTGGTCAACCAAATCATCAATACGTGGCAAATGATACTTGTTCTTGATTGTGACCTTGTTCAACTACATGTAATCATTGCACATTCTCATAGTACCATCCTTCTTCTTTACAAATAGAACTGGTGCACCCCAAGGTGACACGCTAGGGCGGATAAACCCCTTATCAAGGAGTTCCTGAAATTGTTCCTTCAATTCCTTCAACTCTGTCGGTGCCATACGATACAGTGGAATAGAAATGGGCTGAGTGCCCGACACCAAATCAATACCGAAGTCAATATCCCTGTCAGGCGGCATGCCCGACAGGTCTACAAGAAACACATTCGGAAAATATCGCACTACCGAAACAAAATCAATAGCAGGGTCTCTACACTAACATCCCTCACAAAGGCCAAATAAGATAGACAACCCTTCTCAACCATCCGATGAGCCTTCAAGTATGAAATCACTCTACCGGGAACATAGTCTATAGAGCCGCTCCACTCAACTCTCGGCAACCCCGGCATCGCCAAAGTCACGGTCTTAGCGTGACAATCTAGAACAACATGACATGGAGACAACCAATCCATACCCAAAATCACGTCATAATCGACCAAACTAAGCAACAAGAGATCTACTCTGGCCTCCAGACTCTCAATAGTCACCACACATGACCGATATACATGGTCCACAATAATAGTATCGCCCACTGGAGTGGATACATGAATAGATGAAACTAGAGACTCAAGGGGCATATCCAGATAATGAGCGAAAATACGAGGACTCATATGAATTAGTAGAACCATGGTCAAATAATATAGAGGCATCTCTATGGCAGACTGAGACAATACCTGTAATCACAGCATCCGTAGCAATGGCATCCGGTTTGGCAGGGAGGACATAGAAACGGGCCTTCCCCTTTTTCGCATCTACGGGGTCGCACATACGCACCCTTTCTCGCACCTGCACCCCCTGCCCTTCCTGGCCTTGCCCGCATATACGGTCTCCTCTTTGCTTCAGCGGGTCCGCACCTGCAGTCTCCCCACCGCACGTGCGAAACACCATAACACCAGAAAACTCAGCAATTACCTAAGTCCCAAATTTCAACTCGTTAAGCATCTCAAACACACCCGAAGCCCCCGGGACCTCAACCAAACATATCAACAAGTCTTATAACCCAATACGAACTTAGTCGAACCCTCACATCACTCCAAACAATATCAAAAATATGTATTACACCCGAATCCAAGCCTAATGAACTTCTAAATTTTCAAATTCCACAAACGACGTCGAAACCTATCAAACCACGTCCGATTGACCTCAAATTTTGCACACAAGTCATATTCAATATTACAAACCTACTCCAACTTCCGTAATCATAATCCGACCCCGATATCAAAAAGTCTACTTCCAGTCAAATTTACCAAAAATTCAACTTTCGTCAATTCAAGCCTAATTCTACTACGGACCTCCAAATCACGTTCCAGACGCGCTCATAAGTCCAAAATAGCCAAACGGGGCTATCAGAACCATCAAAATTCAAATCTGAGGCCGTTTACACATATACCGACATCCAGTCAACGTTTTTCAACTTAAGCTTCCAATTAAGAGACTAAGTGTCTCAATTTACTCCGACATCACTCCGGACTCGAACCAACCAACCCGATAAATCATATAAAAGTTGTAGAACATAATAGAAGCAGAAAATAGGGAAACGGGGCTACAACTCTTGAGACAACCGGTTGGGTCGTCATATAAATTTGGCCTGATAGTATAACGGAGGTTAAATGTAGATAATATATGAAAGTAAAAGGGTATATTTGACCTTTTCTCTTAATTGGACGGGCTGCCATGTGCCCAAAATGAACCATCCCTTTTTCCTGCTTTGTTTAGCCTCAGATGGTCAGTACCCCACATTCAATCCCAGGATCGTGAGTTTGAGAGCAATAGGGTATCAAAGGGGAGGAAGATTTTTTAAAAAAACTACCGAACGAATTGAAAAATATTAATATCACAACACTTGATACATTTGAATTACGTTATTACTGGTATATTGTTTCAGGGCACTATGGGCGCTAATAATATTGAATTACTAGTATATTTGCTCGCGCTTCGCGCGATTATAAAAAATATAAGAACATAATTAAATAGTAATGTTATAATTTTGGTAAACCAATGAAATTCTAATAAATCATGTTTATGTGATTTTACTATCTTTTCATACTTCTTTTAAATTTATATGATGAAATTCTTTATACAAACAAATCTTTCCATGCAGGATGATTTTAGACCTATATAAATAATTTTTGACGGAACTGATATTCCATGTTAAATCTGAAACAACTCACGACTTAAAATCATTTACAGCAATATATGTGACTTGAATTAGGGAAAAACAAAATTTTAAATGGAAAAATAATTATAAGGTAAAAGCCTGAGAATGTAAACCTAAGATGTCGCTTGCTTGCTTTCTTTCTCTAAGGAATCTTTCTTGATATTTTATTTCTTACTATTAATTGTTCACACCTATGTTTCATAAATTTGATAGTTTCAATTCCCTCAAATAAAAATTAATCAAAAACTTAAAAGAGATGGAAGCAAAAAAGAAATAGAAAAAGAGAAGAAAAAGAAAAAAAAAAGAAAAGGAAAAGAATTAATCAAATGTATCTCTCCATTACTTGAGTACTTATTCATCCGACCCTTTTCTTTCTTCTTTCTCTAACCCTCACTTTTACATAATCAATTAATCTAAACTTATAGTCTAACGCTGCTACAAATATGTAATGAACTTCTTTTTCAATAACAAAGACATACTCTTCACGCAGTTTGTGTCATATTTTCCTGAAAATAGACAACAATAAACATCAGAAGAATAGGACCTCCATTTACAAAATACACTTTATATATGGCTAATTTCCTATGATAGGTTATAAGTACCTTGTTTTATGTTTTGATTATCTAACAAACTTAATGTCAAGAACTAGATAAGGAACATGATACACATTCTTAAGCATGTGGAAATAACCAGACTTAAGCTTGAGAGGTTCGTTAGTCTTTCAGAAGATAAATAATCAACAAGGGGAACATATGGACATCAGTTCTCCTGGTGATCGTACCAGTCAACCCTCCAACAGCTGAAAAGTGGCTGGCTGCACACGCAACAGTACAACACAGTGCAACAATCAATTGCATTGGGAAGGATCTTATACCCAAGTTGCTTACATCATTTAAGTGATGTTATCAATGTTATATTAACATTAAACCAAAGATAAAACATCACTTGAACACCTGGAGAATTCACTCAAGCACTCCCATAGTGATTGATCATCCAGAAAACGATTCTCAAGTGCATCAAGAACAAAGAACAACACTGCTACAGACCAGTTCCCCATAGCAAGTTATTATATGTCCTTAGTTGAGTTGTACCTTTGTCAAAGTTCTTACTTGAAATTCCTACTTAGCTTACTTAGAATCATTGTGTAGGAAACCCTTTTGTAAATCATAAACCTTTGCGTTTGTGTCTTAGCTAGAGTTAGTCGAGTTGTAAAGTCTTTGTAATAGAGGTATTACAAAGTGACTTGTAATAGGATTGTTACAAGTTAGTGAGGGATTAAGAAGTTAATTCCTAGGTTACAATAGGTTGTAATCTAAAAGTTTTCTCAGTAATGAAATTAAAATCCTACAAGAGTAGGTCGTGGTTTTTAATCCCGTGAGCTGAGAATTTTCCATGTAAAATTTTTCAGTGTCATTTACTTACTGTTGTGTGTGCGTAATCTATGGAAACTAATAGAGAACCTGGTTCTCTATATAGTTTGGTGGACCTTAGAATTCTATCAATTGGTATCAGGTTCTTTCTATCAGGCGAACACCTAGAAAGGATCCTCATGGTTGCTCCACCAAACTTTGAAGAAGGCTAATGTACCTACAGACCACCAAGGTTCAATGGCCAGTATTATGGATGGTGGAAGACCAGGATGCATGACTTCATCATGGCTGAGGATTTCGAGCTCTAGGATGTCATCTGTGATGGACCCTTCGTTCCCATAAAAACCAGTAGCGATCCTACTATAACCATCCCCAAAACAAGAAAAAAATTCAATGACGCCGACCGAAAATCCATAGAAAAGAATTTCCGTGCAAAGAAAATTCTCGTTTATGGTATTGGTCCTTATGAACACAACAGGATATCGGCATGCCAGTCAGCCAAAACAATCTGGAAAGCTCTCCAAACAACTCATGAAGGAACAACACATGTCAAGCAATCCAAGATCGACATACTCACAACTGAATACGAGCTCTTCAGGATGAATGATGGTGAATCCATCCAAGATATGCATACTCGCTTTACATCTATCATTAATGAGCCTCACTCTCTTAGAGAAATTCTTCCAAGAAACAAACTTGTTAGGAAAATACTTAGTGTACTGCCCAGTTCCTAGGAAAGCAAAGTGAATGCTATCACAGAGGCAAAGGACTTGCAGAAGCTGACCATTGATGAACTTGTTGGCAATTTGAAAACGTATGAAATGAAGAAAAAGAAGGACAATGAAAGAAGAGAACCCAAAAGAGAGAAGAATCTGGTCCTTAAGACATACAACAATGATTCAAGTGGTGAGGATGGTGATATGGCTTACTTGACAAGAAGATTTCAGAAAATGATTCGCAAAAATGGAGGCATTCCAAAAAGGGGCAGTTATAGCAAGACAAAAAAATATGACTTATGTCATAAATGTGGCAAGCCAGGACACTTCATCAAGGACTGTCCCCTCTTAAAGCAAGATCAATTCAAGCACAACACAGACAAAGCAGCTAAGAGGAACTCGGTTCCTAATAAACATTTCAAGAGAAAGAATACCGATGACAATGTTTTGAAGCAAGCTCTTGATGCATGGGGAGACTCCTCCAGCGAATCTGAAGAAGATAATGATCATAGTGACAGTTCAATGATGGCAGTAAAAAGTGAAGCAACTAAATATGACTCTATTTTGCCTTGATGGCTCAGTCTGATGATGATGGAGATGACGACGACGATAATGAGGTAACTTTTCTAGATGTTTAGAGAAATCTGAAATTTTATTCTCCTAAAAAAACTCATGTCTTTGGCAAATGTTTTAATAGATGCATACCACAGTCTTATAAATAATAAAAATTCTCTAATTGTGGAATTAAGAGAAGCAGAACAATCTAGAGATGATCTAGTAGTCGTTGTGGTAGATTTGAAAGAAACTATTGAGAGTTTGAAAGAAGAAAAAGATGCCCTAACTGAAAAAATTGCAAACGTAGAACATGAAAGAGATGATCTAGTAGTCGTTGTGGTAGATTTGAAAGAAACTATTGAGAGTTTGAAAGAAGAAAAAGATGCCCTAACTGAAAAAATTGCAAACGTAGAACATGAAAGAGATGATCTAGTAGTCGTTGTGGTAGATTTGAAAGAAACTATTGAGAGTTTGAAAGAAGAAAAAGATGCCCTAACTGAAAAAATTGCAAACGTAGAACATGAAAGAGATGATCTAGTAGTTGTTGTGGTTGATTTAAAAGAGATTATTGAGTGTACTAAGAAAGAGAAAGAAGTTTTAATTGAAAAAGTTGCTAACTTAGAACTTGAGAGAGATTATCTAGTAGTAGTGGTGGTTGATTTGAACGAAACCATTAAGAGTGTTGAAAAAGAAAAAGATGTCTTGACCAAAAGAGTTGCTAACACTGAGCTTGAAAGAGACGATCTCAGTTGTCTAAGAGCTTGAGAAAAAGATGTCTTGACCAAGAGAGTGGTGATCTCAAATGTTTAAGAGATATTGATGATGATGCTGAATTATGGCACAGAAGGATGGGGCATGAAAACTTTCCACTACTGAACAAGCTAGTCCAAAAGGACCTGGTTCGTGGTCTGCCCAAGTCAAGCTTCAAGGAACACAAGGTATTTGATGCGTGTGCAAAAAGAAAGCATGTCAGATCCTCATTCAAGCTCAAAAAGGAAGTTAGCACTTCATATGGATCTATGTGGACCTATGAGGGTGCCAAACATAGGAGGAAAAAGATATATCTTTGTGATAGTGGACGACTACTCCAGATTCACTTGGACCCTATTTCTCAGAACCAAGGATGAAACCTTCTAAGTATTTGTTGCATTTGTCAAGAAAATACAAGTGAAGATGGGAAGTAATGTAGCTTGCATCAGATCTGACCATGGGACAGAAATTGATAATGCCAAATTAGATGAATTCTGTGTCGAAAATGGCATTACTCATAATTTCTCAACTCCAAGAACACCACAACAAAATGTTGTTGTCGAGAGGAAGAACATGACTCTTGAAGATATGGCAAGGACAATTCTAATTGACAGTGGCATTGCAAAAACTTTCTGGGCAGAAGCAGTCAACACTGCATGTTACTTGATAAACATGTGCATGATCGGTCCTTTATAAACAAAACACCTTATGAGTTGCTGAATGGAAGAAAGCCCAAGCTGACGCATTTGAGGACATTCGACTGCAAATGTTTTCTTCTCAACAATGGCAAGGAAGCTCTTGGAAAATTTGATGCCAAAAGTGATGAAGGAATCTTTCTGGGATACTCGTCCCAAAGCAAGCTTACACAGTATACAACAAAAGAATTCAATGTGTTGAGGAGAGTATACATGTGATCTTTGATGAATCTCACCTCTCATGTGAGAAGGACATACATGATGATCAAGATTGAGAACCTTTATATGTTCCAGGTGAAGTCATTGACATGGAAAGTAGAAAGGCAGACATGATGAGTCATGTCAAGGAATCCAGTGAAGATGATGCAACTACATCTCCATCCATTGGAGAAGAACCTGGTCCCACAATCACAACAACTGAAGCTGCAAACAGAGTTGTCGATGCAGTACAAGGTACTCCACTTGTAGAAATAAGAAGCGGCCAAGAACCTCAGTCAGATATACCTGGGTTTTCTACCAATGAGGCTCAGGTACCAAATTGGAAGCACAAAATTTCACACCCTCTTGACAACATAATCATTCTTCTTGACTTAGGAATTCAAACCATGTCAAAAACTAGAAACTCACTTGCCTTCTCAGTTTTTCTTTCTCAAATAGAGCCCAAAGATATCAAAGAAGCATTGAAAGATGTAGATTGGATCACAGCCATGCAAGATGAGCTGCATCAATTTGAAAGGAACAAGGTATGGCACCTGGTTCCTCGACCTACAGATCGAACTATTATAGGAACCAGGTAGGTATTCAATAACAAATTCCATGAGTTTGGAAATACAACAAGAAACAAGGCAAGGCTTGTAGTTCAAGGCTACAACCAGGAAGAAGGGATTGACTATGATGAAACTTTTTCTCCAGTTGCTCGAATGGAAGCTATCAGAATTCTTATTGTCTTTGCATCTCATATGAAGTTCACATTGTTACAAATGGATGTCAAAAGTGCATTTTCGAATGGCTTCCTAAAAGAAGAATTTTATGTCAAGCAGCCACCTAGATTTGAGAATCACAAGCATCCTGAGCGCGCGTTCAAACTGGACGAGCATTGTATGGGCTAAAGCAGGCTCCCCGGGATTGGTATGAAAGATTGTCAAAGTTTCTTCTAAAAAATGGATTTACAAGAGGGAAAATTGACAACACTCTTTTTCAGAAGAAACGAGGGAGGAACCTATTCATTGTGAAAGTATATGTTGATGATATCATCGTTGTATCCACAGTCGACTCTCTATGTGAAGAATTTGCAAAACTCATGGGGAGTGAGTTTGAGATGAGCATGATGGGAGAATCAAGTTTATTCTTGGGACTTCAGATGAAGCAATCTCAAAAGGGAACACTGATAAGTCAGCAGAAGTACATCAAAGAGCTGCTAAAAAGATTCGACATAGAAACATCAAAAGTTATTGACACTCATATTGCCACAACCACTCATCTAGACATGGATGGACATGGCTCCCCTGTAAATCAGACCATGTATAGAGGTATTATAGGGTCGCTATTATATCTCACTACAAGCATACCAGACATTGTGTTCAGCGTGTGTCTCTATGCAAGGTTTCAGTCTAATCGAAAGGAATCTCATTTGAAGGCTACCAAAAGAATATTGAGATATCTCAAAGAAACACAAGACCTGGTTCTCTACTATCCCTCAGGAGACAACTTTGATCTTGTTGGGTATGTTGATGCTGATTATGCAAGATATCTGGTGGATAGGAAAATCACGTCTCGAATGGCACATTTTCTGGGTTCCTGTCTAATCTTATGGGGTACAAGGAAGCAAAACTCAGTGGCACTCTCAACTGCAGAAGCGAAATATATAGCAGGTACTTCTTGATGTGCTCAATTGTTATGGATCAAACAGTAGTTGGAAGACTTTGGAGTGTTCTCTGACTGTGTGCCCCTCCTGTGCGACAATACAAGTGCACTCAACATGGCCAAATCCAGTCCAACATAAGAGAACCAAGCACATTGATGTGCGTCACCACTTCCTCAGAGACAATATTGAAAAAGGGCTCATCTGTATGAAATTCTGCAGCACAGAAGATCAGATTGCAGACATATTCACCAAAGCCTTGAGCAGAGAACATTTTGAAAGAAATCGCCCGACACTGGGGTTGATAAAACCCAACTGAGAACCTGGTCCCTCAATGATTGGCTACAAAAGAAATGTACAGGTAAAATTAGCTAAAAAGTATTTTCTGGCAAAGTCTAACTCATCTTATACCGTTATAGGTACACACGCATAATTATTACAGAGCAGTTGATGCAGTGCATGCTGGTAAAAAGGGTAAACCTTACACTTGCAAGATCCGCCAGGAAACCTGGTTCTCCTAACACAGGTTAGTAGTTTCTCTGTTCTCTCATGCACAATTTTGAACAGATAAAACAGTGCCACATCATCAGTGTGTCAGTTTCTTTTCTTTGTGTCTTTTGAACCCAAAGGTCTCTCCCATTGGTAAGCGACCCGTTTCCTAAAATTGTCGCATTTTCTTAACCGGTCCCTCATCCATCTTAAATACATCCATCACTGTCACAACTCCTCACATCAAACTTCAAAAAAAAAAATTCTTCTTTCTCTCTTCAAACTCCCAATACCTCCTCTTAAACTCATCACTTCTCACCATAACTGAAAATCAAGAAGCCTCAGGTGTTTCAAGTAACACCCCCATTGAGTCTCTACCAGTTAAAACACCGATGTTAGACTCCTCACTCAACTCCACAACTAACTAAAACCCTAGGACAGAGTCACCACTACACTCAGTCTCCTCTCTTACCCAATCGAGTTCTGTTTCTCATCAGAGCCGCAAAACCTCGACTCCTAAAAGGTTTGTGGCTACGAGCTCTCATCCCGCCTCACCGGAAAAACTGGGTGAAAAGGGTACAGTTGATGAAGAGGAAAATCAGGAGATCTCCAGTCTTCCTATGGAAGAAGGCTCAAATGTAGACCAAACTGCTGGTCCTAAGAATGCTGAATCAACAAAGACAGTTCCTATTCTTGAGTCCACAGGTAACACTCCTCCTTCTCCTGCATTTTTCATGGAGTTACAAGAGAAAAAAACAATGGAAAATATGCCATCTATAGTGGCTGAAGGGGTTATTATCGAAGGAGGTGAGGATGGGTCTGAGCCTTACGGGGAAGAGCCTAAGACCTTGGTAGAAGGTAGAGAGCTTGTGCCTGTTGAACAATCAACATAGGACAATACTACTGGGTACCTAATGAAGGACCTGATCCCTCCTCGGAGGATCCAACTCAGGGGTCCTCTCAAGAGCCCCAGGTCAGTATTGACCCTACTCTCTCTCCTTATGTTTATGCTGAGCCTCTGTATGTGGTGGTGCCTGAGATGAGATCTGTATCTGGTGAAGAGAATGGGGATAATGAATAGGATTTCGATGATATAGCTATTGCTAGCTTTATCCGGCTAGGCTTAGACCGGTTTCTACTTTAGAGCTAACTCCTAAGCGACCCACTACAAGATTGCAAAAGAAGGAGGCTCTTGAGTCCGCTCTTAAGAAAAGTCAAGTCAATCAAAGGAGGAGGAAATTGGTGAAGGATGGGAAGGTTGTACATGAAAATGTAGTGCATGTTATCACTATGGATGATGAAGTGGAGGAGGAACCTGGTTCCTTGACTCACAAGCGCTCACAGAAGCACTCTTTCTCCAAGTCTAAAAAGAAATTTTCTATGAGTATTGAGAGTCCAAACAAGAGTGATGATGTTATCTCTAGTGACAATTTGGTGGAAGAATCTTGCGACAAGATAGTAGAAGAAGGTGGTGAAACATCTGGTAATAAGGTGATGGAAGATTCTGGTGAAAATGTGTCTGAGAAAATAGTGTCTGCAAAGTCCGTTGAGAAGGGAAAAACTGCTCGCGAGCATGTGAAAAGGAAAGTTGATGTCGAAGAGGAACCCGGTTCCTCCAAGAAAGCCAAAGTTGATGAATCCCAGAGTGCTGGGAAAGAAAAATTGAGGAATCGGAAGGTACAATGGGGCCGCACATTTGCCCCTGACATTTTGGAGCTGGCCGGAGTGCGGCAATTGGTTGAAATCTGTGAATTCCAGCAATGGACATACTTGTTTACAAATGATGCTCCAAAAGTTGTGAGGATGAAGTACAAAGCTTTTATGCCGACTTCTTCAAAGTTGAGGATGATCACATCTGCGTACTGGTGAATGGGGTTGACATTGTGATGGACTCTACTTTGTTGGGGTCGATTTTGGGTGTGCCTGCTGAAGGGTTGTCATCAATCCAAGGATCATGCTCTTCCAATTTTAGAAATGCTATTGTTAAGGACAAGGCAATCCAGCAGGGTGAACGTGTGCACAAGAAGGCTCTCCTTCCAATGTACCAATTGATGTTTGAGATGGTGAATAAAGTGGTGCTTCCCCGAGCTGAGAGAAGATCCATTACCTCTAGAGCCAACATGGTTCTCATGGAAGCGCTGGATGGCTTCACTACCATTAACCTGCATGGGATTATGATTGAACACATGCAAAAAATGGCAGAGTTCAAAGATGGTAACCATGGGCTGCCTTATGGGTTCCTTCTCACCAAGGTTTTTGAGTTCTTCAAGGTCCCTCTGGGATAAGCTAAAGTGGGAACTAGGAAGCAAACTTTCTCCAAGACCACTCTCGAAGAATATGAGTGCATTTGATAAAGTTGGAGGAGTTGGAAGCACTTCTACCATTTCTCAATTGATCAACGCTTAGAACAGTGCTACAGAGGAGATCAGGAAGTTAAAAGCAAGAAATGCTATTCTTGAGGGTCAGCTCAGTCAGCTTTAGGAGGCACATGGTTACAGTAGTTCTCAAAGCTCAAAGGCTGCCCGTTTGACTAAGGAGAATGTTGAGCTCAAGAAACAAGTGGAGGACCTGAAACAAAGACTTCTCAATGAGCAAATATCGGCGAATGCTTGAATTGT
Source organism: Nicotiana otophora (assembly GCA_000715115.1). NCBI lineage: Eukaryota > Viridiplantae > Streptophyta > Magnoliopsida > Solanales > Solanaceae > Nicotiana > Nicotiana otophora. The sequence continues at coordinate 5,585 of AWOL01S0019001.1, read as the reverse complement.
TCTAGTCCTCAAAACCCTTGCCCCTCCTCTAAGCCCTCTTCCTCTAGTTCTCCCTAAATAGTGTCCCTTCCAGTGTCAAGTTTTAAGTGTCCGATTTTTATGACTTTTCTAATGATCTTTTATCGTTGGTACTTGTTTTTTTTTGTTTTGAATTGTGGATGGTTGCTGGCAACATTGAAACTGCTCCTGTCGTAAAATCCAAATTGTTTAAAGAAAGTTTTTCCCTTTTTGTTGTGTATACATTACTCTTATGTCCCTGTCTTCTATTATATTTGTGTGCACACATGTGGCATGAGTTAACCACACTGAACTTATTTTTGCTTTTACTTGTTTTTCTTCTTTTTATGATGCCGAAAGGGGGAAGAATATGCATAATTGAATAAATGATGTGCATTGATTGAGGAGGAACACAAATTTAGGGGGAATTCAAGGTTAGGCATTGCCATTTCTGGTTCATTATGGTTCTTCGTTGGCATTTCAATTATAAGGAACATGATACACATTCTCAAGTATGCGGAAATAACCAGACTTAAGCTTGAGAGGTTCATCAGTCTTTCAGAAGCTAAAGAATCAACAAGGGGAACAAATGGACATCAGTTCCCCTGGTGATCGTACCAGTCAACTCCAACAGCTGAAAAGTGGCTGCCTGCACACGCAACAGTACAACACAGTGCAACAGTCAACTGCATTGGGAAGGATCTTGTACCCAAGTTGCTTACATCATTCAAGTGATGCCATCAATGTTATATTAACATTAAACCAAAGACAAAACATCACTTGAACACTTAGAGAATTCACTCGAGCACTCCCACAAGAATCAATAAGGGGAACAGATGGACATCAGTTCCCTTGGTGATCATACCAGTCAACCCTCCAACAGCTAAAAAGTGGTTGCATGCATACGCAACAATACAACACAATGCAGCAATCAACTGCATTGGGAAAGATCTTGCACCCAAGTTGCTTACATCATTCAAGTGATGTCATCAATGTTATATTAATATTAAACCAAAGACAAAACATCACTTGAACACTTTGAGAATTCACTCAAGCACTCCCACAGTGATTGATCATCCAGAAAATGATTCTCAAGTGCATCAAGAACAAAGAACAACACTGCTACAGACCAGTTCCCCATATCAAGTTATTATATGTCCTTAGTTGAGTTGTACCTTTGTCAAAGTTCTTACTTGAAATTCCTACTTAGCTTACTTAGAATCATTGTGTAGGAAACCCTTTTGTAAATCATAAACCTTTGCGTTTGTGTCTTAGCTAGAGTTAGTCGAGTTGTAAAGTCTTTGTAGTAGAGGTAATACAAAGTGGCTTGTAATAGGATTGTTACAAGTTAGTGAGCGATTAAGAAGTTAATTCCTAGGTTACAATAGGTTGTAATCTAAAAGTTTGTTCAGTAGTGAAGTTGAAATCCTATATGGGTAGGTCGTGGTTTTTAATCCCGTGAACTGGTAATTTTCCACGTAAAAACTTTCAGTGTCATTTACTTACTGTTGTGTGTGCGTAATCTGTGAAAACTAATAGAGAACATGGTTCTCTATATAGTTTGGTGGACCCTCGAATTCTATCACCCCACTACATTTCGTGTCATATAGGCATCAATTAGACAACAAAAAAAATGAATTATTGAACAATGTTTTACTACGTAGCAATACATATTTAAACCGAAAAGCAGCTATATGAAAAATAATAGGAAGAGAGGAAGGTAGAGGAGCAACATAAGATTAACTACAAAATGCAAGTTTCTATCTGGATTTATATAAACAACGACTATAAATAAGTCCTAACCTGCAAACCGTGAACATTAAGTTGTTTACCATTTGAACTAACTGAGTGCTAAATAAATCGAATCTGCAAACACATGGCAACATACTTTAATTTGTAAAAGTACTTTTGATAACCTTAGTTTATTTAAGACACATAGTTAGAATGAAATGGACTTGCATACAGTGAAAATATTATATACCGGATTAAATAGTTGTTCTTTCTACTCCATATATAGCCCTTGACATAAGATAACCAAACAATTGTAATCGTAATAAGTTATTGCAAGAGTAAGTCACAATATTCGCTTTGTAAAGTTCCTTACTCCACAATATCATATGTAATGATCGGGTTTGCGTTGTCTTTAGATGTTGATAACAACTTTGGCAAATTATTTGAGAGAAGGATATCCAATTTGCACTCATAATAGTCTGAAAATCTTCACTTCAACCTTGAAAATAACATATTGTATGTGGAATAAATTTTTCTGAGGATGATGACCTAATGACGAGTCCAGAAAAGTACATTATAAACTATTTATCTACAATAATGTAATTCACAAGTCATAAATGCAATAATATATATAATATTTTTACATACGCAAATATATTGAAAGTCAATCTTTGCATTATTGATAGTTGTACTTGTTTATTTTTCAAATATTCAATCCACATTTGTGAGATATTTCGATACATCAAATATATGGAGACTTCAAGTTCTTTAGTTGCACTTGTTACATTGACAAATGCAATGCAGCATGCATAAAAATTTACCTTTGATAATTGCATGATATATTTCGCTGCAAGCAGAGCATAAAAGTGTAGAAAAAGAAATGCTAATAGAGGAGGAAGTTGAACTACAATCCAATATCATTTTCTGAGGCTACGATAAAAAGTTAAGGCAATTTAAACTTCATATCAGTAAACTATATATAAAAAATATTTATACATATTATTATGGAATGCGTGATTTTTAGACAAAGAGAAGTAACAGAAAGTTGAACAACTATGCAGTACCAAAATATAAGGCTACAATAAAAATCTAGTACAGTCTAAACACCATAATACTAAACTATATGTAAACAATATTTATAGATATCATTATTGAAGGCGTGACCTCTCTTTTCCCCCTTAGTTAGTCTAAAGATATCAGGATTCATCCAGTTGTTATCCACTATAAGCGCGAAAAAATAACATTTATAGATATTACTGTAGAAGGAGTGAGTTTTGTAGGAAGAGAAATAAGAAGATCGAGTAGGAGGCATGACTTAGGATTAAAAAGAGGCATGTCTTTTGAATATAGGAAAAGAGCAAGATATAAGAAAATTACAGAATAGATTTTCTGGTTTTACAATATTGCTCTGGAAAAAATATGTTTCTGATCATTTTGCTTTTGTCGCTTTGTTAAATGCATATTTCGGACTTCAATCAGAACGCAAAGGAAATGTGCAGGCCAAATATAGTAATATTAATGTAGGAATAATCTATATATATAATCAACATTTAAAGACATTGTTGTCGAACTTTGCTTCCAAGTAAAAAGCAGTAATGAGGTAAATAATTATAGTATTTCATAATATTTAAACATTAGTTATATTGTGTTAAAATCATATAGTAGTGAATAATATTTGTTTTTTTACAAAGTTTAATGTGTTTTAGAATCTTAACATAATGTTTACATCCTTAGTTATTGATTTTGGAAGAAAATTAGAGTATTCCAGAATATTCACACCAATGGTTATGAATTGTGCAAAAAGTATAGTAGTGAAGAAGTTTTGGACGTACCTCAATCTCTTCACGGTATTTTGGCACCCCAATCTTTGGTTTTCCATACCTATACAGTAAGATTAGGATGTAAACAATTTTAGAAGAATAAGAAAATGGCATAAATGGTAAAGATTAGCTTTGAAAGGATTACAAACAGTGGGTGAAAGTATATTTTGTTTTCTAGACTTCATTGGCATTTGGTGAGGAAAACCGTGGCGAGGGAAAAACCTAGAGGTTAGTAGTGAATAAACCAGAGTTTCCTTTCCCCTAAAAAAATAAATAGAACAAAGAAGTTAGAGAGAGTTTCGTTTGAAGAATTTTAACAAAGGTCAAGGTAGCGAGAAGTTGCTGAAGGAAATTAAAAATAGAGATGAAAGATTACAGATGAATCGATAGAGTATGAAAAGTGAGATAAGTAGGGGAACAGTGAGTAACAAATCCCTGTGGGGAGAAAACTATGGTTGTGGCATGTGGGAAGAGGCGGTTGTGTATGTGAAGCGGTAAGGATGTACCGTGAGGAGTCTTTTGTTGTTGAGCGGTTAATCTTTAGGTTTTAAAGCGATGAATTTTCTGATTTTAAAAGTGAAAAAATACTGAGGCAGAAAAAATATATTTTCCGCCCAATGAGAGTGCCACGTAACCCGGTCATAGGCCCTCTATTATATATTTATATAGATATAGATTTTTACAAAAACTGAGATATCTATCTCTTTGAGACTATCAAATATTACGTGTCATGAGATGTAATCCCAAACATACACCGTACATCTTAGTACCTTAAACTGATAAACATCTTTTCAAAGAATTCTCTTCTTTAAAACCTATCAAACATGATTCTGTTATGAATATATTATATTATGGATATTCATTTAGTATTCCGTTGTAAATAAGCTTCCTGAAAAAGTTTATCCATATGAGACTTCGCCATAAATATGTTTATCTATTTAGTACTCTATTGGAAATAAGCCTCCTGAAGAAGCTTATCCTTTCGGTACTCCGCTATGGATAATTATTACCCATGATAGAAGATTATCTATATCTGGTACAAGCAGCTTACAAGCAGCTTACACAGCAGCTTGCAGTAGCAGCTTACACAGCAGCTTCCTTTCTTCTATAAATAGAGGAGAATTCAGTTCATTATGTACAGAAGTTCGAAGTTTAATAATATATCAGTTTCTCTCTATACTTGCCTTTATTTTACTGTCTTTATTTTATAACACGTTATCAGCACGAGACTCTGCCATCTCGAGCAAATACTTTGAAAGTATCACAGATTATGGATAATCCTCAAATTATGTTTGGATCAAAGACCAATCATGAAGATATTTGTGTAATTGATAGTGGAACAACTCATGCCATATTCAAAGATCAGAAATACTTTTCTTATTTGCATAAGGAAAAAGCAAATGTTTCTACAATTTCTGGTAATATAAGTTTGATTGAAGGCTCCGGAAGAGCTATTGTATTTCTGTCTAAGGGAACAAAACTTATTATAGACAATGCATTATTCTCCTCCAAGTCCCGAAGAAACTTGTTGAGTTTTATAGATATCCGCCGAAATGGGTATCATGTTGAGACAATAGATGAAATGAACGTGGAATATCTTTGTATTACAAAGAATATTTCTGGCCAGAAATGCATTGTAGAAAAGTTACCAACTTTATCTTCTGGCTTATACTATTCAAAGATTAGTACAGTTGAAGCACACTCTATCGTAAACCAGAAGTTTACTGATTCAAATATTTTTGTGCTTTGGCATGGCCGTTTGGGCCATCCTGGATCAATAATGATGAGACGAATTACTGAAAATTCGAGTGGGCATCCATTAAAGAACCTGAAGATTCTTACAAATAATGAATTTTCTTGTGATGCTTGTTATCAAGGTAAAATGATCACTAGACCATCACCAATGAAGGTTGGCATTGAGTCACCTACCTTCTTAGAACGTATACATGGGGATATATGTGGACCTATTCACCTACCAAGTGGGTTGCTTAGATATTTTATGGTCCTAATAGATGCATCTTCAAGATGGTCTCATGT
>AWOL01S0018999.1:6482-18921 GCA_000715115.1 Nicotiana otophora | reverse complement strand
CGGCCAAAAGACTAGACTTCCCCCCGATTCCCATATTTTCGTGTGCTATAGTCCACGCCTTCCAAGTGCTCCAGGGGCCCACGGATCCCAATCGCATAAAAGTTTTCCGGGACATAACATACGACCTAAAGAACATTAGTCACCACCCCACCATGATTTTTCCTCATTTTTTGCATTTTTCGCCCAAACAACTAGAATTCCGCCTGATTCCCATATTTTCGTGTGCTTTAGCCCATGCCTTCCAAGTGGGTCGGGCCCCCTGGACTTGGATAGCCTAAAATATTTCCCGGCCATTAAATACTACCTAAGGAACCATAGTCACCGCCCCACCATGATTGTTCCTCATGTTTTGCATTTTTCGGCTAAAAAACTAGAATTCCGCCCGATTCCCATATTTTCATGTGCTATAGCCCACGCCTACCAAGTGGTCCCGGAACCACCGGACCCCAAATGCCTAACAATTTTCCAGGCCATCAAATACGACCTAAGAAACCATAGTTACTGTCCCGCCATGATCGTTTCTCATTCGTTGCATTTTTCGGCCAAATAACTAGAATTTCGCCTAATTCCCATATTTTCATGTGTTATAGCCCACACCTTGCCAGTGGGTAGGGCCCCCCGGAGCCGGAATCGCCTAAAAGCTTTCCGGGCCATCAAATACGACCAAAGAAACCATAGTCACCGCCCTGCCATGACCTTTCCTCATTTTTTGCATTTTACGACCAAAAGACTAGAATTCCGCCGGATTCCCATATTTTCGTGTAGCCCATGCCTTCCAAGTGGTCCCGGGACCCCCGGACCCTGATCGCCTAAAATATTTTCCGGGCTATCAAATATGACCTAAGGAACCATAGTCACTACCCCTCCGTGATCGTTCCTCATTCTTTGCGTTTTTCGGCCAAAAAACTAGAATTCCGCCTGATTAACATATTTTCTTGTGCTATAGTCCACGCCATCCGAGTGGGTCAGCCCCCCCGGCCTCGGATCGCCTAAATGTTTTCTGGGGCATCCAATACGACCTAAAGAACCATAGTCACCGCCTTTCCATGACCGTTCCTCATTTTTTTGCGTTTTACGGCCATAAAACTAGAATTTCGCCCGATTCCCATATTTTCTTGTGCTATAGCCCACTCCTTTCGCGTAGGCCCGGGCAACCCCGGACCCGGATCAACTATAATTCTTCCGGGCCGTCCAATAGGATCTAAGGAACCATAGTCACCGCTCCGCCAAGAACTTTCCTCATTGTTTTGCGTTTTACGGCCAAAAAATAGAATTCCACCCGATTCCCATATTTTCGTGTGCTATAGCCCACGCCTTCCGAGTGGGCCCGGGCCCCCCAGACCCATATCGTCTAAACAATTTTTCGTGGTATAAAATACGACCTAAGGAACCATAGTCACTGCCCCGCCATGATTGTTCCTCATTGTTTGCGTTTTATGGCCTAAAAACTAGAATTTCGCCTGATTCCCATATTTTCGTGTGTTACAGCCCACGCCTTCCAAGTGGTCCCAGGACCCCCGGACCCTGAGCGCCTTAAATTTTTCCGGGATATCAAATATGACCTAAGGAACCATTGTCACCGCCTCACCATGATCGTTCCTCATTTTTTGCGTTTTTCGGCCAAAAAACTAGACTTTCACCTAATTCCCATATTTGCGTGTGCTATAGACCGCGCCTTCCCAGTGGGTAGGACCCCCGGAGCCGGATCGCCTAAAATATTTCCGGGCCATCAAATACAACCAAAGAAACCAGAGTCACCGCCCTGCCATGACCTTTCCTCATATTTTGCATTTTACGGCCAAAAATTTAGAATTCCGCCTGATTCCCATATTTTCGTGTAGCCCACGCCTTCCAAGTGGTCCGGGGACCCCCGGACCCCGATAGCCTAAAATTGTTCCGGGCCATCAAATACGTCCTAAGGAACCATAGTCACCGCCCCTCCATAATCGTTCCTCATTTTTGCATTTTTCGGCCAAAAAACTAGAATTTAGCCTGATTCTCATATTTTTGGGTGCTACAGCCCACGCCTTCCGAGTGGGTCGGGCCCCTGGCCTCGAATAGCCTAAAATTTTTCTGGGCCATCAAATACGACCTAAAGAACCATAGTCACCGCCCAGCCATGACCGTTCCTCGTTTTTGTGCGTTTTACGGCCAAGAAACTAGAATTCCGCTTGATTCCCATATTTTCCTGTGCAATAGCCCACGCCTTCCGAGTAGGCCCCGGTAACCCCAGACTCGGATCGCCTATAAGTTTTCCATGCCATCAAATAGGACCTAAGGAACCATAGTCACTGCCCCGTCATGATCGTTCCTCATTTTGTGCATTTTACGGCCTAAAAACTAGAATTCCGCCTGATTCCCATATTTTCGTGTGTTATAGCCCACGCCTTCCAAGTGGTCCAAGGACCCCCAAACCCTGAATGCCTTATATTTTTTCGAGCCATCAAATATGACCTAAGGATCCATAGTCACTGCCCCGTCATGATCGTTCCTCATTTTGTGCATTTTACGGCCTAAAAACTAGAATTCCGCCTGATTCCCATATTTTCGTGTGTTATAGCCCACGCCTTCCAAGTGGTCCAAGGACCCCCAAACCCTGAATGCCTTATATTTTTTCGAGCCATCAAATATGACCTAAGGAACCATAGTCAACGCCCCGCCATGATCGCTCCTCATTTTTGCATTTTTCGGCCAAACAAACTATAATTACGCGTGATTCCCATAGTTTCGTGTGCTATAACCCACGACTTCCGAGTGGGTTCGGCCCCCCGGACTCGAATTATCTAAAAACATTTCGGACCATCAAATATGACCTAAGGAACCATAGTCATTGTCTAACCATGAGCGTTCCTCAGATTTTGCGTTTTTCAGCCAAAAGATTAGAATTTCGCCCGATTCCCATATTTTCGTGTGCTATAGCCCACGCCTTCCAAGTGGTCCCAAGTCCCTCGAACCCAGATCGCCTAAAATTTTTTCGAGCCATCAAATACGACCTAAGGAACCATAGTCACCGCCCCGCTATGATTGTTCCTCATTCTTTGCGTTTTTCGGCCAAAAAACTATAATTCCGCCTGATTAACATATTTTCTTGTGCTATAGTCCACGCCATCCGAGTGGGTCTGGCCCCCCGGCCTCGGATCGCCTAAAATTTTTCTGGGGCATCAAATACGACCTAAAGAACCATAGTCACCGCCCTGCCATGACCGTTCCTCATTTTTGTGCGTTTTACGGCCATAAAACTAGAATTTCTGCTGATTCCCATATTTTCGTGTGCTGTAGCCCACTCCTTCCGTGTAGGCCTGGGAAACCACGGACCCGGATCGATTATAATTCTTCTGGGCCATCCAATAGGACCAAAGGAACCATAGTGACCGCCCCGCCAAGAACGTTCCTCGTTTTGTTTGCGTTTTACGGCTAAAAACTAGAATTCCACCCGATTCCCATATTTTCCTGTGCTATAGCCCACGCCTTCCGAGTGGGCCCGGGCCCCCCAGACCCGTATCGTCTAAAAAATTTTCCGGGGCATTAAATACGACCTAAGGAACCATAGTCACTGCCCTGCCATGATCGTTCCTCATTGTTTGTGTTTTACGGCCTAAAAACTAGAATGCCGCCTGATTCCCATATTTTCGTGTGTTATAGCCCACGCCTTCCAAGTGGTCCCAGGACCCCCGGACTCTGATCGCCTTAAATTTTTCCGGGCCATCAAATACGACCTAAGGAACCATAGTCACCGCCTCGCCATGATCGTTCCTCATGTTTTGCGTTTTCAGCCAAAAAACTAGAATTTCACCTAATTCCCATATTTTCGTGTGCTATAGCCCACGCTTTCCCAGTGGGTAGGACCCCGGAGCCGGATTGCCTAAAAGTTTTCTGGGACATCAAATACGACCTAAGAAACCAGAGTCACCGCCCTGCCATGACCATTCCTCATTTTTTGCATTTTACGGCCAAAACATTAGAATTCCGCCTGATTCCCATATTTTTGTGTAGCCCATGCCTTCCAAGTGGTCCCCGGACCCCCGGACCCCGATCGCCTAAAATTTTTCCGGGCCATCAAATACGTCCTAAGGAACCATAGTCACCTCCCCTCCATGATCGTTCCTCATGTTTTGCGTTCTTCGGCCAAAAAACTAGAATTTTGCCTCATTCTCATACGTTATGTGCTATAGCCCACTCATTCCAAATGGGTCGGTCCCCTGGCCTCGAATCGCCTAAAAAATTTTTGGGCCATCAAATACGACCTAAAGAACCATAGTCACCGCCCAGCCATGATCGTTCCTCATTTTTGTGCGTTTTACGGCCAAGAAACTAGAATTCCGCCTGATTCCCATATTTTTCTGTGCAATAGCCCACGCCTTCCGAGTAGGCCCGGGTAACCCCGAACCCGGATCGCCTATAATTTTTCCATGCCATCAAATAGGACCTAAGGAACCACAGTCACTTCCCCGCCATGATCGTTCCTTATGTTTTGCATTTTACGGCCTAAAAACTAGAATTCCGCCCGATTCCCATATTTTCGTGTGTTATAGCCCACGCCTTCCAAGTGGTCCAAGGACCCCCGGACCCTGAACGCCTTAGATTTTTCCGAGCCATCAAATACGACCTAAGGAGCCATAGTCAACGCCCCGCCATGATCGCTCCTCATGTTTTGCATTTTTCGGACAAAAAAACTAGAATTACGCCTGATTCCCATATTTTCATGTGCTATAGCCCACGACTTCCGAGTGGGTTCGGCCCCCCAGACTCGAATTATCTAAAAAACTTTCGGGTCCATCAAATACGACCTAAGGAACCATAGTCACTATCTCTCTATGATCGTTCCTCATGTTTTGCGTTTTTCAGCCAAAAGACTAGAATTCCGCCCGATTCCCATATTTTCGTGTGCTATAGCCTAGGCCTTCCAAGTGGTCCCGGGTCCCCCGAACCCAGATCGCCTAAAATCTTTTCGGGCCATCAAATACAACCTAAGGAACCATAATCACCTCCCCGCCATGATCGTTCCTCATTCTTTGCATTTTTCGGCCAAAAAGCTATAATCCCACCTGATTAACATATTTTCTTGTGCTATAGCCCAAGCCTTCCGAGTGGTTCGGGCCCCCCGGCCTCGGATCGCCTAAAAGTTTTCTGGGGCATCACATACGATCTAAAGAACCATAGTCACTGCCCTGCCATGATAGTTCCTAATGTTTTGTGTTTTACGGCCAAAAAACAAGAATTCCGCCTGATTCCCATATTTTCCTGTGCAATAGCCCACGCCTTCCGATTCAGCCGGGCCCTCCCGGACTCGGGATCATCTAAAATTTTTCCAGGCCATCATATACGACCTAAAGAACCATAGTCACCGCCATGCCATGACCGTTCATCTTTTTTTGTGTTTTACAGCCAAACAACTAGCATTCCGCCCGATTCCCTTATTTTCGTGCGCTAGCCCACGCCTTCCAAGTGGTCCCGGGACCCCCGAACCCCAATCGCCTAAAATTTTTCCGGGCCATCAAGTACGACCTAGTGAACCACAGTCACCACCCCGCCATGACCTTTCCTCATTTTTTGCATTTTACGGCCAAAAAACTAGATTTCTGCCAGATTCCCAAATTTTCGTGTGGTATAGCCCACGCCTTCCAAGTGGTCCCGGGATCCCCAGACCCCGATCGCCTAAAATTTGTCCTGGCTATCAAATACGACCTAAGAAACCATAGTCACCGCCCCTCCATGATCGTTCCTCATTTTTTGCGTTTTTCAGCCAAAAAACTAGAATTTCGCGCGATTCCCATATTTTCGTGTGCTATAGCCCACGCCTTCCAAGTGGGTAAGGCCCCCCGGAGCCGGATCGCCTAAAATTTTTTCAGGCCATCAAATATGACCTAAGAAACCATAGTCACCGCCCCGCCATGACCTTTCCTCATTTTTTGGATTTTACGGCCAAAAAACAAGAATTCCGCCTGATTCCCATGTTTTCGTGTAGCCCACGCCTTCCAAGTGGTCCCAGACCCCCGGACCCCGATCGCCTACAATATTTCAGGGCCATCAAATACGACCTAAGGAACCATAATCACCGCCCCTCCATGATCGTTCCTCAGTTTTTGCGTTTTTCGGCCAAAAAACTAGAATTTCGCCTAATTCTCATATTTTCGTGTGCTACAGCCCACGCCTTCAAAGTGGGTAGGCCCCCCCGGAGCGGGATTGCCTAAAATTTTTTCGGGCCATCAAATACAACCTAAGAAACCATAGTCACTGCCCCGCCATGACATTTCCTCATTGTTTGCATTTTACGGCCAAAAAACTAGAATTCTGCCTGATTCTCATATATTCGTGTAGCCCACGCCTTCCAAGTGGTCCCGGGACCCCTGGGCCGCGATCGCCTAAAATTTCTCCGAGCCATCAAATACGACCTAAGGAACCATAGTCACCGCCCCTCCATGATCGTTCCTCATCTTTTGCTTTTTTCGGCCAAAAAATTAGAATTTCGCCTTATTCATATATTTTCATGTAGCCCACGCCTTCCAAGTGGTCCCGGGACCCCCGGACCCCGATCGCCTAACATTTTTTCGAGCCATCAAATTCGACATAAGGAACCATAGTCACCGCCCCGCCATGAGCGTTCCTCGTTTTTTGCATTTTTCGGCCAAAAAACTTGATTCCGCCTGATTCCCATATTTTCGTGTGTTATATCCCACGCCTTCCGTGTGGGTCTGGCCCCTCGTCCTCGGATCGCCTAAAATTCTTTTGGGCAATCAAATACAACCTCAAAAACCATATTCACTGCCCTGCCATGACCGTTCCTCATTTTTGTGCGTTTTACGGCCAAAATACTAGAATTCTGCCCGATTCCCATATTTTCGTGTGCTAGCCCACTCTTTCCGAGTAGGCCCGGGCAACCCCAGACCCGGATCGCCTATAATGTTTTTGGGCCATTAACTAGGACCTAAGAAGCCATAGTCACCGCCCAGCCATGACCTTTCCTCATTTTATGCATTTTATGGCCATAAAACTAGAATTCCGCCTAATTCCCATATGTTTGTGTAGCCCACGCCTTCCAAGTGGTCCCGGGACCCCCGGACCCCATTCGCCTAAAATATTTTCGGGCCATCAAATACGATCTAAGGAACCATAGTCACCGCCCCGCCATGAGCGTTCCTCATTTTTTACGTTCTTCGGTCAAAAAACTAGAATTTCGTTTGATTCCCATATTTTATTGTGCTATAGCCCACGCCTTCCCAGTGGGTAGGGCCCCGGGGAGCCGGATCGCCTAAAATTTTTTCGGGCCATCAAATACAACCTAAGAAACCATAGTCACCACCCTGCCATGACCTTCCTCATTTTTTGCATTTTACGGCCAAAAAACTAGAATTCCGCCTGATTCCCCTATTTCCGTGTAGCCCACGCCTTCCAAGTGGTCCCGGGACCCCCGGACCCCGATCGCCTAAAATTTGTCCTGGCTATCAAACACGACCTAAGAAACCATAGCCACCGCCCATCCATGATCGTTCCTCATCTTTTGCGTTTTTCGACCAAAAAACTCGAATTTCGCCTGATTCCCATATTTTCGTGTGTTATAGCCCACGTCTTCCCAGTGAGTAGGGCCCCCCAGAGCCGGATCGCCTAAAAATTCTTTGTTCCATCAAATATGACCTAAGAAACCATAGTCACCGCCCCGCCATGACCTTTCCTCATTTTTTGCATTTTACGGCAAAAACACTTGAATTCCGCCTGATTTCCATATTTTCGTGTAGCCCACGCCTTCCAAGTGGCCCCGGGACCCCCGGACCCGATCGCCTAAAATTTTTCCGGGCCATCAAATATGACCTAAGGAACCATAGTCACTGCCCCGCCATGATCGTTCCTCATTTTTTGCTTTTTTCAGCCAAAAAACTAGAATTTCGCCTGATTCCCATATTTTCGTGTGCTATAGCTCACGCCTTCCCAGTGGGTAGGTCCCCCAGGGGCCGGATCACCTAAATGTTTTCTGGGCCATCCAATACGACCTAAGAAACCATTTTCATCGCCCTGCCATGACCTTTCCTCATTTTTTGCATTTTACGGCCAAAAAACTAGAATTCCGCCTGATTCCCATATTTTCGTGTAGCACACGCCTTCCAAGTGGTACCGGGACCCCCGGACCCCGATCGCCTAAATTTTTTCCGGGCCATCAAATACGACCTAAGGAACCATAGTCACCGCCATGCCATGATCGTTCCTCATGTTTTGCGTTTTTCGGCCAAAAAACTAGAATTCCGCGTGATTCCCATATTTGCGTGTGCTATAGCCCACGCCTTCCGAGTGGGTCGGGCCCCCCGTCCTCGGATCACCTATAATTTTTCTGGGCAATCAAATACAACCTAAAGAACCATAGTCACCGCCCTGCCATGACCGTTCCTCGTTTTTGTGCGTTTTACGACCACAATACTAGAATTCCACCCGATTCTCATTTTTTCGTGTGCTATAGCCCACTCCTTCCGAGTAGGCCCGGGCGACCCCGGACCCGGATCGCCTATAATTTTTGCCGGCCATCAAATAGGACCTAAGAAACCATAGTCCCCGCTATGACCTTTCCGCATTTTATGCATTTTACGGCCAAAACACTAGAATTCCGCCCGATTCCCATATTTTTATTTAGCCCATGCCTTCCAAGTGGTCCCGGGACCCCTGGACCCCGATCGCCTAAAATTTTTCCGGGCCATTAAATACGATCTAAGGAACCATAGTCACCGCCCCTCCATGATCGTTCCTCATCTTTTGCATTTTTCGGCCAAAAAACTAGAATTTCGCTTGATTCCCATATTTTCGTGTGCTATAGCCCACGCCTTCCCAGTGGGTAGGGCCCCCCGGAGCCGGATCGCCTAAAATTTTTCCGGGCCATCAAATACGACTTAAGGAACCATAGTCACCGCCACGTCATGATCGTTCCTCATTTTTTGTGTTTTTCGGCCAAAAAACTAGAATTCGGCGTGGTTCCCATATTTTCGTGTGCTATAGCCCACGCCTTCCGAGTGGGTCGGGCCCCCCGACCTCGGATTGCCTAAAATTTTTTTGGGCAATCAAATACAACCAAAAGAACCAAAATCACCGCCTTGCCATGACCGTTCCTCGTTTTTGTGCGTTTTACAGCCAAAATACTATACTTTCGCCTGATTCCCATATTTTCGTGTGCTATAGCCCACTCCTTCCGAGTAGGCCCGGGCAACCCCAGACCTGGATCGCCTATAATATTTTAGGGCCATCAAATAGGACCTAAGAAACCATAGTCCCCGCCATGATCTTTCCTCATTTTATGCATTTTACGGCCAAAACATTAGAATTTCGCCTGATTCCCATATTTTTGTGTAGCCCATGCCTTCCAAGTGGTCCCGGGACCCCCGAACCCCGATCGCCTAAAATGTTTCCGGGCCATCAAATAGGATCTAAGGAACCATAGTCACCGCCCCGCAATGATCGTTCCTCATTTTTTGCATTTTTCGACCAAAAAACTAGAATTTCGCCAGATTCCTATATTTTCGTGTGCTATAGCCCACGCCTTCCCAGTGGGTAGGGCCCCCCGGAGCCAGATCGCCTAAACTTTTTCAGGGCCATCAAATACAACCTAAGAAACCATAGTCACCGCCCTGCTATGACCTTTCCTAAGTTTTGCATTTTACGGCCAAAACATTAGAATTCCGCGTGATTCCCATATTTTCGTGTAGCCCACGCCTTCCAAGTGGTCCCGGAACCCCCGGAGCCCGATCGCCTAAAATTATTTTCGGGCCATCTTATTACCTAAGGATCCATAGTCACCGCCCTTCCATGATCGTTCCTCATTTTTTGCGTTTTGCGGCCAAAACATTAGAATTCCGCTTGATTCCCATATTTTCGTGTTCTATAGCCCACGCCTTTCGAGTGGGTCGGGCCCCACGGTCTCGGATCGCCTAAACTTTTTCTGGGCCATCAAATATGACCTAAAGAACCATAGTCATCACCCTGCCATGACCGTTCCTCATTTTTGTGCGTTTTACGGCTAAAAGACTAGAATTCCGCACGATTCCCATATTTTCGTGTGCTAAAGCCCACTCCTTCCGAGTAGGCCCGGGCAACCCCGGACCTGGATCGCCTATACTTTTTCCGGGCCATCAAATAGGACCTAAGGAACCATAGTCATTGCCCCGCCATGATTGTTCCTCATTGTTTGCATTTTACAGCCTAAAAACTAGAATTTTGCCTGATTCCGATATTCTCGTGTGTTATAGCCCACGCCTTCCAAGTGGTCCCAGGATCCCCGGACCCTGATCGCCTTAAATTTTTTCGGGCCATCTAATACGACCTAAGGAACCATAGTCACCGCCCCGCCATGATCGCTCCTCATTGTTTGCACTTTTCGGCCAAAAAAACTAGAATTACGCTTGATTCCCATATTTTCGTGTGTTATAGCCCACGACTTCCGAGTGGGTTGGTCCCCCCAGACTCGGATTATCTAAAAATTTTCCGGGCCATCAAATACGACCTAAGGAACCATAGTCACTGCCTCTCCATGATCGTTCCTCATTTTTTGCGTTTTTCAGCCAAAAACTAGAATTTCGCCTGATTCCCATATTTTCGTGTGCTATAGCCCATGCCTTCCGAGTGGGCCCGTGCCCTCTGGACCCAGATCGCCTAAACTTTTTTCGGGCCATGAAATAGGACACTTAGGAACCATAGTCACCGCCCCGCCTTGACTGTTCTCCATTGTTTTGTGTTTTAAGGCCAAAAAACTAGAATTCCACACAATTCCCATATTTTCGTGTGCTATTGCCCATGACTTCCGAGTGGGCGCGGGCCCTCCGGACCCGGATCGCCTAAAATTTTTTCAGGCCGTCAAATAGGACACTAAGGAACCATAGTCACCGCCCTGCCATGTTATTTCCTCGTTCTTCTGCGTTTTACGGCCGAAAAATAGAATTCCGCCCGATTCCTATATTTGCATGTGCTATAGCCCATGCCTTCCGAGTGGGTCTGGCCCCCAAGACTCGAATTGCCTAAAACTTTTGTTGGCCATCAAATAATACCTAAAGAACCATATTCACCGCCCCGCTATGACCGTTCTTCTTATTTGAATTTTACGACCAAAACCCTAGAATTCCGCCCAATTCCCATATTTTCGTGTGCTATAGCCCACGCCTTCCGAGCAGCCCAAGGCCCTCCGGATCCGGATCACCTAAAAAGTATTTGGGCCATAGAATACGAACTAAGAAACCATTGTCACCGCCACTCCATGACCGTTCCTCATACTTTAGCGTTTTACGGCCAAAAAACTAGAATTCCGCCCGATTTCCATATTTTCGTGTGTTATAGACCACGCCTTCCAAGTGGGCCCGGACCCCTGACCCGGATCGCCTAAACATTTTCGGGAACTCGGGCCATCAAATAGGACCCGGATCGCCTAACAACTTTTTGGGCCATCAAATAGGATCAAAAGAACCATAGTCACCGCCCCGCCATGACCTTTCCTCATTTTTTTGCGTTTTACGGCCAAAAAACTAGAATTCTGCACGATTCCCATATTTTCGTGTGGTACCACGCCTTCCGAGTGGGCCCGGTCCCTAGACCCGGATCGCCTAACAACTTACCGGGCCATCAAATTTGACCTAAGGAACCATACTCACCGCCCCATCATGATCGTTCCTCATGTTTTGCGTTTTACGGCCAAAAAACTAGAATTTCGTCCGATTCCCATATTTTTGTGTGCTATAGCCCAAGCCTTCCGAGTGGGCCCAGGCCCTCCAGACCCGGATCGCCTAAAAGTTTTTCGGGCCATCAAATAGGTCCTAAGGAACCATAGTCAATGCCCCGCCATGACCGTTCCTCATGTTTTTGCATTTTACGGACCAAAAATTAGAATTCCGCATGATTCCCATATTTTCGTGTGCTATTGCCCACGCCTTCTGAGTGGGCCCGGGCCCTCCAGACCTAGATCACCTAAAATATTTTCGGGCCATAGAATACGACCTAAGGAACCATAGTCACTGTCCCGCCATGACCGTTCCTCGTTCTTTTGCGTTTTACGGCCAAAAAACTAGAATTCCACCTGATTCCCATATTTTCGTATGTTATAGCAAACGCCTTCAAAGTGGGCCCGACACCCTGACCCGGATCGCCTAAAAATTTTTCGGGCCATCAAATACTACCTAAAGAACCATATTCACCGTGCCGCCATGACCGTGCCTTGTGTATTTGCATTTTACGGCAAAAAAATAGAATTTCGCCCGATTCCCATATTTTTGTATGCGATAGCCCACGCCTTCCAAGTGGGCCCGGGCCTTTCGGACCCGGAACGCCTACAATTTTTCGGGGCCATCAAATAGGACCTAATGAACCATAGTCATCGCTCTTCCCTGACCGTTCCTCATTTGTTTCCATTTTACGGCAAAAAAATAGAATTCCGCCCGATTCCCATATTTTTGTGTGCTATAGCCCACGCCTTCCGAGTGGG
>AWOL01S0018996.1:0-11907 GCA_000715115.1 Nicotiana otophora | reverse complement strand
TTCTTTCACATCTTTTCATTTCATTGGCACTAGTTGCCACAATTGTAATATCATTCTTGGCACGTTGTCCATATTTCATATTTCATGATCACCTTTTTCATTTTCAAACATCATCATCATCATCAACAACAAGGCTTTTCAAATCAAGACTTTAAGTACATATGTAAGCAATTAAGAGTCTTAGGCATATAGAGAGTTTTCACACAATTTGGCACAATAGCCTTTATTTGAACTTGACTTGAAGTCGTAATATTTTTAATACATAGCCCATACTTTGAACACATCCTCAAATAATAACTCAATATGGTAAAAGCATTGGAATACATATTGAATATATATCTTTCAACACAAGCTTATTCGGAATAGCCAATTTTATAATGAACAACTCGGGACTTGCATAAATTACATGAACACCATGGGATTCAATTCTAAGAGAGGATTTTAGCCAATATACCTTACCTTGAGCTTCCTTAAATTCCATAAATCTTAGCAACTTCAAACTATTTAAAAAATAACTAAATTGAACCAAAATTAGGAAGACGTTCATGGTTCAGCTGATTTGAGCATTTCATCAAACACTATGTGTGCAACTTAGCTACGAGGTTCTTCTACAAGATTTCCTCCACTCTGCTACTCAATATTTACCAATTTGAGCTCAACAATCTTCCCACAAACCTTATTGGTACATGCATGTATAAATAATAGTCTCACACCCAAGAATCATACTCCCAATCACCCATCTCCAACCAAAAACTCAAAATTGAAGACTAGGGTTAGAACCTTACATCTTGGATGAAGATCTTATGATCTTTCTTGTTGAATTTCAGGGCATGAGAAAGATTTCGATGAACAATTAGATCGACCTTCTCTTTCTCTCTCTATGACACTCTCACCTCTCTCTAACAATATCAGATTTTCCTCTTCAAAGTCACCCTTTAGGACTATTTATCGAAATAGGGTCGGGTTATAAAATAAGAATTTCGGACCCTCCGATTCAAAATCTAAGATCACAGAGTGGACCGCAAAACTGCTGTGCAGCATGCAAAATGGATTGGAGAATTGATCTCCAAAAACAATGTTATTTCAGGTTGGGTCTGCAGCAGGTCTGTGGTTCGCAACCCAATTCTGCGGCCGCAGATTTGACAGCAGAGTCACCCAAAAATTTTCTTTACACAAAATATGCAACGGAAGTCTGGACCGCAAAATGGGTTTGCGATCGAATAATTGACCGCAAAATATCATCCAAATTCCACCCAGTTCTCTGCTTCACTCTGCGGTGATTCTGCAGCAGCATTATGGGCTGTAGAGCTGCCCTATTCTGCAAATACTATTCTTTAACTCCCCAACACACTGTTCAACCCAAAAAGTCTGTATCGCGGCGAGCTTGCGAGTCACGAAGAATCTCTACAACCATAAGCACATAAGTCCACCTCAAAAAAATAAAATCCCGGGTTTTAGGTAAAAACATTTATGGGGCCTTACATTCTCCCCCCGCTTAGGATCATTCGTCCTCGAATAAGGGTCAAAATCCGTCATTAGAATCCACTATGGCACAACTATTATCTCACATACCAGTCATACCAGATATTGACTAACTCCAAAAATTTGCAAAACTTTCGCCAGAGTTTCCCCTGTAACTGGGCCTATCAACCTACCAGCGAATCCCAAAACCAAATCATAATTAAATATATATAATCCAACAATGCAACATAATATGAAACAACACCAACCGCGGCCTCATAAGCAATATATTACCAGAAAGGGAATACTCTGAGCATAAACTGTACAAGTGATACACAATCCCTAGGAAAATATTTCATAGAAACGATTACATAGTTATTCTAACAAATGAGGGTACTTCTTCTTCATCTCTTCCTCAGTCTCCCAAGTAGCCTCTTCAACCTATTGGTTTCGCCATAAAACTTTCACGGAGGTAGTTTCTTTATTTCTTAGCTTTCGGACTTGCCTATCAAGAATGGCAACTGGAATTTCTTCATAATCAGTTCTTCATTAACCTCAATAGTCTCAAATAGAACAATGAGTGTTGAGTCTCCAAATACTTTCTTCAACATAGACACATTAAATACCGGGCGCACTAATAAGATCTCATGTGGTAGCTCAAGTTTGTATGCCACTTGACCAATCCTCTGAATGATTCTTTACGGTTCGACATACCTCGGACTCAATTTCCCTTTCCTACCAAACCGCATTATACCCTTCAGGGGGAAACCTTCAAGAATACCCAATTATCTTATTTGAACTCCAAATCCCTACTACGAACATCCGAATAGGACTTCTGATGACGCTGAGCAGTTTTCAATATCTCCTTAATGATCTTAACCTTCTCCATAGCATGATGCGCCAGGTTTAGTATCATCAACATATAAGTCTACCTTATCACCACGAAATCCTGAATGTTAGGTAAAAACATTTACAGCGCCTTACATTGCCTAGCTTCACATGTCCAAAAATGAGAGAAAACTCAAAGCCCTCATTTAAATCCTTCTATCATGGCATCTCGCATCTGCAGACTTATAATCTGCACATGCAGTTCTACTTTTGCAGAAAATCCTTTGCTTCTAAAAAGTCCACTAGAAACCCGACCTGCCACTTCTACGGCCCAATCCTGTTTTTCTAGTCCATCTTGCTCTTCTGCGTGTCCTCACCTGTGAAATAAATACGCATATGCGGTCCCCAGTCCTTGCACTCCAAATCCGCTTCTGTGGAAACTCTTATGCACATGCAGTCCGGCAGATGCACCTTGCACCTGTGGCCATTGCCCAACCTAGCCAGCCTCTGCACCTGTGGCCATTGCCCAACCTAGCCAGCCTCTGCACCTGTGGCCTCCTGTCACTTCTACGACTTCGCACCTGCGGCCCCATTCTCGCAGGTGTGATCACACCAGACATCAAAACTATTCAGCCAAGATCCAAGTCCAAAACCAATCCAAAATCAATCTGAACATCATCCGAGGCTTACGGGACCCCATCCTAATATACCAACACATCCTAAAACATAATACAAACTTAGTCAAAGCATCAAATCACGTAAAGCAACATCAAAAATATGTATCGCACCCCAATTCAAGCCTAACGAAACTAATAGATTTCCAACGTCTAAAACCAATATCGAAACCTATCAAACCAACTCCTATTGATCTCAAATTTTGCACACAGACCGTAAATAAAACAATGAACTTACTTCAACTTCTAAAACCAAAATTCGAACCCAGTATCGACAAAGTCAACTCTCACTCAAACTTCTCAACCTTCCAAACATTTAACTTTTGCCAATTCAAGCCAAAATGACCTGCGGAGCTCCAAATCAATATCCGGAAATAATTCTATGTCCAAAATCACCGTACAGAGCTATTAGAACCATACAAACTCAATTCCAGAGTCATTTACAGATTAGTCAACATCCAGCAAACTCTTTCGACTTAAGAGTCCAACTTTGGGACTAAGTATCCCAATTCATTTCGAAATAGCCCCAGAATAAACCAACCACCTCGGTAGGTCACATAATCATAAATGAATATAGAATAAGCAATAAATGAGGGAGCATCACTACAATACTCAAAACGACTGGCCAGGTCATTACATGGGGCTGGGGCATACGAGGGAGTAGAGAGTAAAAGGGGAAATGGGCCTGCTGGTCAATGGGGGAAATGAATTAGGGTTTGGGTAATTGAGGGTTGATCTCTAAGGTTAATTGTGGGGGATAAAATCTGGGCCATTGGATCATTAGATCAGTGACCCTGATAAATTGGGGATTTAAATGTTTTAAGAATATTTTTATGGAAAATACAGGAACCGTTTGATCTGTGTGATCCAACGACGATGATAAAATCTGATGGAAAGTTTAAATAAAAATAAAAATGGGGATAAAATGTGGANATGGTGATGCTAATAAAATGGAAAAATATAATGATGTAGAAATAAGAGTCTTGCATTTTCTTCTGTAATCTTGTGAACTCTTCAGCTTGTAGAACCTTGTCTTCTTCATCAACCCTTTTCAAAATGTCTTCAAACTTTATCATTTCTTCTTGGATCGATTGGACTTATTGGACCTTATGGAGGTGGTAGGGGCAGCCACGTTTTGCTTTGCAACCCTCATCGGAAGTTGCCTAATGGAAGCCCCCTGTGTCACCTTACCATTCGAACTATGTTGCCTCTCATGTGTCTTCTTCTTGCTTTTGTTGGAACTACTTCTCAAATATCTAGGAGAATGATCTCCTTCCCTAGCTAGATTGGGAAATGATGCATCTAGAAGTTCTTTCTCTTTCCCTTCTTCATAGAAACCTTAGCTCATATCCACACCAAATGCTTCACTAGGATTGTATCCGGGCACTAGTGCTCCTTGCTCGTTCCGCAAATTGTCAAGATCAAGGTGTCCATATCATGAGAAACCAGAGCATGGAGGACATTTGTAGCTGTCAAATTGTATTTTGTAGCAATTGCATTGGTACTTCCAGTAGCTTCTGCCTTGTGCATCGGCAAAATTTCGATCTCCTTCGAAGCCGCTGCATTATTGAGTTTTTGTTGCTGCCCGGAAGGTACAAAAACAACAACATTTGAACTCAAACCTCTCTTCTTTAGCACACTATCTGTAGAATTAGAAACCTTCTCGCTTTGCACCTTTGATGCCTTGTCCTTTGATGGAGGAGTTGCTGAAAATTGAACCGCCTCATCGTCACTCTCATCTTGGATTCTAGCTGCATAATCTTCTCCCTCCTGTTCAACTTTCTCAGCCCAAGTATTGCGATTAACAATAATTGCACTTGTCGCACCTTGTAGATCCTTAGAGCTAGTCATCTCATTTGTAGAATTTGATTGTGAAAGTGATGCCATACCTTTATCCACATGTTGTTTTTTTCCTGTAGATATCAATTGCTGCCCCGAATCACTTCCTTGCCCACGAAACGACTCCATAGATTATGAAGGAACCTCATGAACCGACGTATTCAAATTAACCAATGGAGCCTTAATCATTGGAGTTGTATTCGTCAACATAGCTGCCTAGGCATCCTTCACCATTTTAGATAAATCTGGATTGGAGATATGGAGAGTTAGTGTAGCGGCAGTAGGTACTTCACTTGCCTCACTAGTGTAATCATCAGCAGTTACAATCTGAAGTCGAGCACCTATGCCATTTGAAATTTTCTACTACTTTTCATATATTGTAGAGCTGGTTTTTCTAATTACTGATCTTTCCTCATCATCCACCTGTTGCACAACCTTCCCAATTTTCTTTTCTGCACTATCATACTAATTAACCAACACATCAAAAGAGTTTGATACCACAATATTCTAAGTTGCAAAAATCTGATTTTTATAGAATTAATTTTGCTTGGTGATCGATTGACCACTGCCCAAGATTGATCAGCTGCAATTTTGTTCATTTGCCCAGCTTTTTCCAGTACTGCCCTAACACTTGAAGCATCTGCACTATCCAAGGCAATTACACCTTCAAAACCATGTTACTCATCATGTACGACAGTAGCACCTGCTGGTTTGTCGCGACTAGTAGTAATTTGTTTTGTAGCTGTCTTTGTACCAGATATTGTAGTCCATCCTTCCTCCATATTTTCCTACTTGTTATTTCCCAAATCATAGGCATTCAATTTAGCAATAGGTCCATTAACATTCCTAGTAGAATCAACATTGCTACTGGAATTTCCAGCTACTTGAACACCTTCCTGTCCAGCATTTTTGCCTTCCTGTTGCATCAAAACTCTAGAATGCATCTTAGCCTCTATTTCCATAATGTTGCATAATTTCCCAGCTTCAGCATGTACTTTGTTAAGTGCATTTGATCTATCAGGAGCCACCTCCAAAGCATCACTAGTGACAAGCGCCTGCTCACCAGATTTACCCAGTTGCTTTCAATGCATCATCAGCCTTATAATTTGATCCCACAGTAACCTGGTCTTCCTCTTTATGTCCAACTATTGTAGTATAGGCCTTAGACATCTTTATCTCTCCATCAGTCACACATACAATAGCACCCTCGACTTTAGCATCACAATAGTTTTATTTTGTAAAGAAGCACACACAGCTTGGTAAATCATGGCTAAAGCAGTAGCAACAGGGATATCACTAGGTAGTTTAACTTTCTTAGCAATATTCTGTTGATCCCTACTCACTTGCCCAGTTTCTAGAGCATCAATATTAGCAATCCTAACTTCTTGATCCACTCCTTATTTTCTATTATTACTAGTATCTCGATTCAAAAAAGTACAACTACTAAAAGCACCAACAGCCTGTACGACACCAATAGTCCCATTCAAAGTAGGATTAGAGCTAACCTTTTCCTTTATTGATCCTGCCTCCTACTCGTGTGCTAACCTATCAAGTGTACCATCACCTAGCACATCTGTAGGTTTTGAAAGAGAAAGCCTTTGTTGTTTCTTGGCATTAAAAAAATCTCTTGCATCACCCTGCAACGGTTTTACAACTTGATCACCTTCTTCGACTGTTTCGTCCCCAGCTTGAGCAGATTGCATCTTTCCTTTTAGCAAATGATATGGAACTTCTTCATGTACTTGATTTTTATAGTGGCAGCAATATGCAGGCAAATTATCATAGACAATTGTTTGGAACTCCTCAATAATCTTTCCAATTATAGCATCAATGTATTGAAGCCTCGCCTTCCCTGGATGTTTGTCCGGAAAATCCAAGATCACCTTCACCCTCGCTGTGCTTGGATGCGAACTAACTTCTGTGGCGTTATCAATAGAAATTTTCCTACCAACTTCTGCTATGATGGACATTAACGGTTTGCTTGCAAACAAGTCAGGTGACAGATTTGGATGTTAAATCCAAGTTGCTGCCTTAGATGTTTCCTCCTTAGGATTATATCCAACACTCCAGGGAAAAATTCTATATTGGTGTTCCTTTCCTGCATGTTGAAAGTAATTACAGCTCGTGATAATGAACAAACAAAATTTTCATATTGATCACGGCGCATTAATATTTGTCGTTGAGCAAGTAAACCTAAAACACAATGACCTTTAATACCTATAAGTTTTGGCAGTAAACTTCTTAACACCTGCAAATCTGGTGCACCAAAAGATAGCTTGATTACAATAGCTTGGTATAATCCTTCCTCATTTGCAATTTGTTCTCATTCATCCAAAGTAAATTGTAGGGTAGGAATTCCATGGACAAGAACCGTAGGTTTTAGTTGAACTGTTGTGATAGGTGCGACTATTAGCTGGATATTTACGCGCACTGCATATGTGTGGTTGTTACTATGATTTGTAGTAGCTTCCTTAGGGTTTTTGATTGGCTATCCCATAGCCAAAGGCTGGGGAGAGATCGCGGCAGCCATGATTGTTCAAATCTCCATGAAGTATAGAGAGCGTTTTCACGTGCGGAAGTTGTTTTTTCGTTTTGGTTTAGGGTTTGGTTTTTATAGAAAATCCCGGTTATTATAATTATTTTAAAATAGTAAATGTAATTTATTTTTGTAAACATTTAACATTGATTTATTTATTTAACACTATTAACTACCTATTTGTGTCATATTTGTATAAAAATAAGTATTATTAATTAGAAACTATTTTCAACACATTTATTGCAAATCATTAAGTAAAAATAATTTAATTTTAAAAGAGAGGTGCAAATATTGTCATCAATAGTTGTCCCTCTTTGGTTGGAGACGATGAAAGCATTTTCGGGCAAAGAAATTGAAATAAGACCAATTTTCTCCCGACTTTAAGCATGCATTGCAGGAACATCATATGGATTTGAGGATTATTATGAGTTGTGGGATTAGGGATGATTCAAGGGGAAATTTGGGAAATTAGGGCCAAATTCTGGCTTTGCATTGCTTACATACATCGGGCTTAACGAGGATCAGGGCTCATGTAGTTCTGAAATTATGATTTGGAGAAGGCGATGCTTGCAGGAATTGCTCTAGTATCGTGTTATGATGATACTACAAGACGAGAATATTCTAGCACCCGGAATGACTTCGGATTGCCGCTTCATTATGAAACTTGAAAGATTCGATGATTTAGAGTTCTACTGATCATATTTGAGTTTGACTTTGGATCCTTGCCCCGCTTATGAGTTTGTTGTCCCTCAGAGCATTGTAGCTTGGTTTACTGCTTAGAAGAAGTCTGCATCGCAGTGGTTGATACTGCAAAAGCAAAGTACACATACCCATATATCGTAATGCAAATATGTTAAGATATAATGTAAATGATGCATCATTGAATGATTCTTGGCTGCCGGCTAGCCATTATTTGGGATCGGGGTGATGGGATATTTGAATCTGAGGTCTCCAAGCTTTGGAGCATTATTTGAGATGCCGGGATGGGCCTTTGAATTTGACTTGATTGTTAACCGAGCTATGTACCATTCTGCATTTGTCGGATCATTAAGTCTCCATACAATGGGAGAATCTCCACGTGATGGGAGTAGTTGTCTTGAAATGTAAAATATGTCCTCACGATGAAAGTATCTCCATGCGATGGGAGTAGTTGACTTGAAATGTAAAGTATCTAGGCACGATGGGAGTTTTTAACTTGAAAAATGTAACATGCCTGTAAGCCACATGAGTAAAATATCAAAATATTCAAGATAAAACAAGGAAATAAGGAGCATGCTCAAGAGATATTCTTGACTGCAAAACTAAATTGCGTCCATCAATTGGCAGAACGTATGGAGGGATCAGATGGTTCATCTTTCGATTGGCGAAGTTGGCACTATAATTTGCAACTATATACTTGGAATCTCTAATATGGCAGAGTGACAGTGTGATATATGTGAAATGATCCAATTGGCGAAGAGAACAATTTTCTATATACAGTGCTTTGATTTTTACAAGGCGCTCCGATTGGTTGATCTGGCGGTTTTCTATACACATGGATATAATTTGCGAGGCTAGTGGCTCGTTATATACAAGGTTCTCCACTTGGTTGAGCAGACGGTTTTATATATACATGGCTCTGATTGGCAAGGCCAACGGCTCATTATATACAAGGCGCTTTGATTGGTAGAGCAGGTAGTTTGCTATATGTAGTGTGCACTGAGTGCATCAAAGACTTGGCTCCAAAGTAGCTGCAAAGGATTTGAAGTTATTCTTTTATCATATGAGAAAATTGATTGAATAATGAAAGAAAGATAAGCGTTCATGAGATGGTAGTGGGTCCATCATTGTTTCGAGTGTGCCCCAGCATTCATTGTTTCATGTTTGTCTTGCGTTCAAAGAAAGATTCTTAGCAGAGGCGGTGTTGGTTTGTGTTGACCGTAGGCCTGGCCTTGACCCAGATTTGATGAGATTATGCTACGAAGTTCGGTAGGTAGAATGATAGTTTTCAAGAAAACACATTTTTTTTAAATTGTTCATTTTTAATGCAAATGCAGTAATTTCGAATTATGACATGTTTGGCAGTTCCCTCTGATGCAAATGTTGTTTCTTGATGACTCTATCCCATTTATGTTGATTCCAGAGATGCCCCTGGTGACGTAGCTTCTTGCTGCCGTGATTGCGACATAATCTAAAAGAATGAACTACAAAGGTTTTCCTAGGGTTTCCTATGTATCCGAACGAAATCAGGTCTAAACATCGTTTGAGGGTAACAAAATGAAAAATGAATTATGATATTCATTGAGCCTCACTCAGGAAGCCTACATATCCAAATGGAATAATGTCAAAATGTATTTCGGTTACAATAGATGAAAACTGATAAGAAATTGAGATGAAGTGGGCGAGTCTAACTCAGACTGCCTAAGTATCCAAATGGAATCAGACCAAGACATAGTTTAATTACAATATATGATTAAATCTGATGAGGATTTCCTACGTATTACCACCAAAGGAAATCAAGTGGTGGCATAGTTCCGAGTATAATGATATTTGGATTTTCTATTAAACAAAAGGGGGGGGGGGCGGACGGACCCTACGTGGGTTGCCTAAGTATCCCACCATGGGAAGTCAGGTCTGGCGCAGTTCCGTTAAAACAAAACCCTAATTCTACTTTGTAGTATCTCTTGATTGCATCTAAGTTGATGGGTTTCAGGTTGACTCTGCCGTCGATTTCTACTAGGATCAATGCTCCTCCCGACAACACTTGATGGACAACATAAGGACCTTGCCAAATCGGTGCGAACTTTCCCTTGGCTTCTTCTTAATGAGGGAATATCTTCTTCAAAACCAACTGTCTCAGTGTGAATTATCGAGGCTTCACCTTCTTATTGAATGCATTAGCCATCCTTATTTGATAAAACTGACCATGGTATACTGCGTCCATTCTCTTTTCATCAATGAGCATAAGTTGCTCTTGTCTAACTCGTATCCATTATGCGCCTTCTAACTTGGCTTCTTGAATGACCCTTAAATATGGTATCTCGACCTCTGCGGCTATCACAACTTCGGTATCATATATCAACATGTATTATGTTGTCCTAGTGGATTGTCATGGTGTTTCAGTAACCCAATAAAGCGAAGGATAATTTCTCATGCCATTGTCCATGATTTTCCACTATCTTTTATAAGATCTTTTTGATGTTTTTATTGGCTGCTTCAACAACTCCATTCATTTGCAGCCTATAGGCTGTGGAACTACGATGGACTATTCCGAACTTATCGCAAATCCCCTCATGAGATTGCTGTTGAGGTTGGCAGCATTATCGGTGATGATTGACTCTGGGATCTCGACTTGGCATACTATGTTGTTACAGATGAAATCTGCTACAACTTTCTTTGTAACGGCCTTGTATGTATAAGCTTCAGCCTGTTTGGTGTAGTCATCGATGTCTACCACGATGAAATGGTGTCCATTTGATGCGGCATGCTCTATAGGACCGATCACGTGCATGCCCAAGTGGCGAACTGCCAAGAAGAACCTATTACATTCACCTAATTAAGTGGAACTTGGATGCAATCCCCGTGAATGTAGCACTGGTGACATTTCTACATGTAACAGATACTATAGCTTTCCATGGTCATCCAACATTATCCAGCTCTTAAAATCTTTCTGGCCAAAGTGAAACCATTCATGTGAGGTCCGCATGTTCCTGCGTGTATTTCTTCCAGTAATCTGGTCACTTCTGTGGCATCTACACACCTTAACACATCCAAGTTTGATATCCTCCTATACAAGAATTCCTTATTAAGGAAAAAATGATTTTCTATTATTCTTAATGCTCCTTTCTGACCACAGGTGGCATTATCTAGGTATTCTCTTGGTTCAAGGAACCTTTTGATGTAGTAGTACCACGACTTATCATCTTCCTCTTCATCTACATGGAAACAATATGTATGCTCATCCCGAACCTCTATCTCAATAGAGTCGATGTAATTCTTATTTGGATGCTGGATCATAGATGACAAGGTTGCTAGAGCATTGGCAAACACATTCTAGATTTTGAGAACATGTCTGAATTCAATCTTGATGAATTTATTGCACAACGCTTTGTATATCAGAATCTCCTATGACCAGAAGTTCCTTGATGTTCTTGTCGACCGCTATCCTAATCCCGCGGATGCATGCTTCATACAATGCTATATTATTGGTGCAAGGAAACCTTATCTTCGCTGAAGTTGGGTAATGCTATCCTCACTCAAAAATTAAGACTGCCCCAATCCCTACACCTTTGAAGTTTGTTGCTTCGTCGAAAAACATTCTCCACCATGGGTACGACTCTGCAATGTCCTCCCATGCGAACAACACTTCTTCATCCGATAAGTACATAGTGAGTGGCTCGTGGTCCTTTTCCATCGGGTTCTCTGCGAGATGGTCAGCTAATGCTTGTCTTTTGATAGCTTTTCGCGTTAGGCACACAATATCAAACTAGCCGAGAAGAATCTTACATTTTGCTAACTTTCCAATAGGATGTACTTGAGAGGATCGGGATATCAGATATGTGGTGTATGCCGACATGTAGTGCCTTAACT
>AWOL01S0018995.1:26302-44585 GCA_000715115.1 Nicotiana otophora | reverse complement strand
AACTATATCCTTCTTCATCCTCCTCCACCAATAGTGTTGTCTCAAATCCTGGTACATCTTTGCAGCACCCGGATGAATAGAATACCGCGAGTTGTGGGCCTCCTAGAGAATCAACTCCCGAAGCCCATCCACATTGGGCACACATATCTGGCCCTGCATCCCCAACACGCCATCATCACCAATAGTCACATCTCTAGTATCTTCTCGCCGAACCCTGTCCTGGAGGACGAGCAGATAGGGGTAATCATACTGACGCTGCCTGATACGATCATAAAGAGAAGACCTAGAGACCACACAAGACAATACCCGACTCGGCTCCGAAATATCCAATCTGACAAGCTGGATAGCTAGGGCATGAACATCCAATGCCAAGGGTCTTTCTGCTGCTGGAAGATACGCTAAACTTCCCAAACTCTCCGCCCGGCGACTCAAGGCATCGGCCACCACATTGGCCTTTCCAGGATGGTACAAAATGGTGATATCATAGTCCTTGAGAAGCTCCAACCACCTCCGCTGACGCAAGTTAATATCCTTCTGCTTGAATAGATGCTGCAAACTCCGGTGATCAGTGGAGATCTCACAATGAACCCCGTACAGATAGTGCCGCCAAATCTTCAAGGCGTGAACAATAGATATTAACTCAAGATCATGGATAGGATAGTTCTTCTCATGGGTCTTCAACTGGCGCAAAGCATAATAAATCACTCTACCCTCCTGCATTAGAACATATCCAATACCTATCCGTGAGGCATCACAATACTCTGTGTAAAAACCATAAGTTGATGGTAGAACTAGAACTGGAGTCGTGGTCAAAGCAGTCTTAAGCTTCTGAAAGCTCTCCTCGCACTCATCCAACCACCTGAATGAAGCCCCCTTTTGGGTCAATTTTGTCACGCCCCGAACCTGGGGGAGGCGAGACCGGCACCCGGTGCCTCACCTATCCTTGCGTACCAACTTGCGACTAAGGGACTCTAAACATACAATGCCATACTTTGGCCATGGGCCACATTGTAATACAATTTGCAAACGCTGACTAAACATCAATATAAAGCTGGGCTGACAAGGCCGCCATAACTACTACAGTTGGCAAACCAACAAAATATACATACAAGGCCTACAAGCCCAACATACTGCACTAACTGACAGGATATGTCTACAAGCCTCTACTGATGGATGTATTGTGATCGGAATAGGACCCCAACCTACTCATAACATATATACACAAGATGTACATAAAGCTCTAGACCCGGCAACTCTGAAGGGCACGGAGCTTATCGATCAAGCTAAACTCGGGCAACACCTAATGAAGAGGTTTACCCGTCTGTGTGTCTGAACTTGCATGCATGAAATGCAGCGTCCCAGAAAAAGGGATGTTAGTGCAAAATAATGTACCGAGAATGTAAGGTAATAGACTGAAAGCTGAAACTGAACTGGTAATATAATAACTGAAAGTAACTGGGAGTCAAAGATAATCTGAAGATATGCTCACCTGCTGATACTGACTCAACTCTCTTAATATAGAAAGTAAAATAGTTGTCCAACCTTATAAGGCTCGGTATATATAACTGATCTGCCTTAGTAGGCTCGCTCATAGGCGCTCGTCCATACTAGGCTCTGTATCTCGGCCAACTGGGCTTGCTCGTAGGCACTCGGCCACAGTAGGTTCAGTATATAATTTACCATCTGATCAGAGGTTTCCCAATAGGGGCCTGCCCACCGATTATAGCTCGATGGTGGTGAAAATACTGTAATACTGTATATATATAAACCATCTACTCTCTTGACTGGAAGAAGACAATATTCAATTGAATATAAAGTCCCAATAAGGGAGAATACTGTAACTTATGTGACTAAGATAATGTATATAAATTCGGGAGTATGAACTTCTCTTTATGCCTCGTTATCAAAAACATGTAGTTACGAGATCATGCCAAAATAAAGGAAGGGCTTAGCCTTAACATACCTGAACTGATTTTCTTGACAATCCATTTAACACCCATTGATTGCGACAACACGTAACGGCAGATCGAAGTAGGGGAAAATCTATATGATATTCTTGAGAAAGATTGCACCATACTCCCTTAGAATCGCAAAATCTCACGTTACTAAGATACTAAGAATTCTCGTTTGAATTTTTATTGCAATCCCGCACTTACGTCGATTAGCTTACGAGGAAACTTTAATGTACAAAAATGCGGAATGTAACATCTCATTTTCGAGCTTATATCAATTTACTTATGGCGTACTTCCACGTACGAAAACATGGGGTGTAACATCATTCCCCCCTTGGAACATTCGTCCTCGAATGTTGACTGATGCACTTGTCATTTTCATAACCTATGTCTTCTCTATACTTTAGTACTCTCCTTGCCATCTAGGCAACTATTCTGTGAATAAATCCAAAGTCCAAGGCATTCCCCCCTTTAGGCCTCTTTCTCACACCACGACTTGTGGTCGGAATCCTTCCAATCTCGTAATTGTTGCTACCTTCTGTCATGCAACATATACCACTTTTTCCTTGTATGTTTGCCTATGCGACTCTTCCCTTCAGCATTTTCCTCTAGTTTTTAGCCAATCTCTAGGCCTCACTTTGTAAACATATACAGAGCTTGACAAGATGTTCCTCTGGGCATCTATAGGTATACTGAAGTTCTTCGCTCGGTACTTTGTTGAACTTATGAATATTGTTGTATCTCATTTCATAGATCCGTTTATCCATCTGTATGACTTTACTGCATCTAGGTAGGTCATATTATACCATAAATCTTACTTTGATTTATCGTTACTGAGGTCTGCTACCAAACTCCAGGTTACTTTCGTTGCTTATCCCATAAGTATAAATCTATATTCTTTAATGCTTCCTCATTACTGTTCATCTTAAGAATGATGTCCTAATCTCATCTCATACTTTGTGACTTTTGTCCATCCATTGTTGATTCACCTTAATATTGATCTACAATCTACCACTGATAACTTGAAACCGCTTACGTAATCACTAGGGCTTACGTCTCATCGGGGAACATTTGAAGTGATTTTCCTGGCCCGCCTAGGGGCGATACGATACTATGCTTCCATAATCATATTTCATAGCACCCCAATGTGATTTACCTTACGTGGGTATTTTAATCCTGTACAATTCATGAAATCATTACTCAATCGCAGACCCAAACGACATCCTTCATCTAACACAATTAGATCTTAATTCTACTACTAGGGCAGCATTCTGTCTCTTCTAAATGCTACTAGTCTTAGACTTCTTTGAGTCCATTCTCGTCACCTTCTCGCTCGCCCTTTCTTACCCTTACTCCTATCTTTCTAAAACCTTGTCGCTTTACCATACTTTAGCTTGCGACCTATATATATCTATTTATACTTCTCGCAACCTTTCTTTAACTTGCTTGCACCATAAATTTCTTATGTTATTTTAGAACATCAAGCGAGACATCACATCGTCTATAATTCTGTTTTACTCTCTTAACTGGACCTCTCGATACCTAGAAATCATTGACTGGAAGATATGCCACTGACGACGCCGCTATCATTCCCGGATACTGACTTCCTGCTCTTCTAGCCTTCTTTCCGTAGTACATACTATTCACAACCTTCTGTATTTGAGTATCTCGTGTGTTTTTTACCTTTACCTTACTTAACTTAAAATCTCATATCACATCTTCTATCTCTTTCATAACCTCTTTTCCACATAGGTATAATTCACCTCCACAACTTGAACTTCTATTATAATACTTGCACCTCTTTACATGATTCGGTGAGAGATTCATACTGACTTCTTATGAGGATGGTACACTTCTAACTGGCTTTATCGCAGAGCCGTTATACAAATATGGCTATTGTATGTCTCTCCTATACCTCTGATATTAAGAGTGGTCCTGCAATATTCTCAATCACTATGTCCATAATGTTCTAGGTTTAATAGCCCAACTCCTGATTTACTTTGTTGGTGTAACTCTTTAGTTTCCTCTTTCCTTAGATCAACCTTTACGTAGGCTTAATCTATCTTCCGATATGCGGCTCATGGTATTAGTTATTACTTTTAGCCTTTCATGGGCGCTATGGAATATCCATGATACAATCTTGTAAAAATTCAACCCTTTGTCTATGACCTGGGCTCAATTCTTTCTTTTAACTTATACCGGAATCTTCTACGGCATTATAATTGTCAACATATATGCTGCATGGATAATACTCCAAATTCTTAAGTGCGTTCATAACGTAACTAACTCTGGATCATTGATCGAATAATTCTTTTCATTCCCTCTCAGCCTTCTTTAAACGTAAGCTATTACTTTTGCTGGTCTTTCTACCCCCCCCCCTATTGCGTGCATACTTAGCTTATCTTAGTGCCCATACATATTGGAATTCCATACAACTCATATGATCTTGAATATCATTTCTGATTTTACTCCTCGTTCATTAGCCACGGTAGATTCCACTTTCTTTTGGAGTGCATACAATTTTGTAGGGAGACTGTTTTTACATGACCATTTCTCCTTCAAGTTACCATGTTTAGGTTGAAGCCTTCTTCCTTATTTCCTTAGCTAGTCTTTCATTGTAGTACTTAGGGAGACCTTCTAGCTCTTGTAAAGTTACAAGCTGGTTATATCGTTTACCCGTCAGAATTTTTTATTGTTTGTACTCACCTATAATTATCCTTAGTTACTTACTTCCACGCCCTTGCTTGTAGGGTTGCTTCTGAACTAATATTTTTGACTGTCCTCCCAGTGGCACTCTCTTTTATTTTCGTAATACTCATACGGTACCTTTAACTACCCCAACTCTTATCTGAATATATATATCAAGTATTATAATGTCATAATTGCGAGGCTAAATTCACTATATTGGGTTTTACTATGTTTACCTTGCACGATTAGTTGATTTGTCTGTAACCTCTTATCTAGACATAACTAGGCTCTTCCTGAATCAACTAATAATTTCATGTTGACCCCTTCTCATATAGATATTCCGCGTAATATTTCTTGAGTTATTTCCTTTGTCTTCACTTATTCCTCGCACTGGCTCCTTATATATCAATAACATTTCGGGTAGGAACCCTCACTTCCTCTCCTTAATGTCATGTTTACATAATGTTCTGGAATCGTATCCTATCTATAGGCTTTGAATAAGGGCAATCTCATCCCTTTTTCATTTTTGTTGCATTCTTCCTTTACCATTCCATAATTACTAGAACCACTTAATTCTGACTTAGTGCCACATCACTCCATATTCCCCCATTTGGGGAAGTACTAAGATTTAGAGCTATGACGATCCACCTATAGATGCTTTACCTCTTCATCTTTGGCATTTTTTCATATCATCGATGACCCTTACTCGCCTTGCGGTAATCCTTCTACACCAAGGATAACGAATTTCCTTACTCGCGATGGTGACACTTAGTATAACTGGCACATACAGCCCCTTAAGCTTAACTCTGCTCACATTGCTTGCTTTAGGAAAACATCTTTCTGAATGACCTTTAAAAGTTATTCTTCTATCGTCCATTTTATTACCGCTGGAATGCAATCTCTGAAATTCTCATGATGCCAACTATTATCAAATCACTCAGTCCCTAATTCATATTTATTTTATCTTGTTCACTAGCCCATACTGACTTCCATTACTCTGGGGTCTAACTTTTCCTTCTGGTAATCATGTTAGAGTCACGAACTTATTTCTTGAAATTAAGATATGACTTTATGTCCTATACTCTTTTGTTGTCTCAGGGTCTGTTACCTCTCGTCTTTTCCTACACTTCGACTATAGACTATGTAATATTGTCATCTTTTTTATCTACCGTTGTCATCCATGTATCACATCTTACTCATAATGCTTCCTTATCTCTCTTCTTATTTCCCTGATAATATTTCTCCCTATCACTTTCTTTTGAAAACTTCAACAAGACATTCTTTTGCTTTTAGTTCCCCTTTCTTCATTCATTGGCTCTTCAAGTTGCTTTACATCCTCGCTCTACTAGGGACGGGAGCCATACTAAGATAATATCTATCCCTTCTAGGCTTCCAGTGCCCATCTCTGCAGTACTCATATCTAGCTGTACTATTTTAGAGTGCACCATCTAGTTGTCTCACAAGGAGATCTATTAGCATATTTGCACTATCCTTCGGAAATGTCAACTAACATAAACAATCCATTCACCATTTTGGGTTACTCTAACCCCAGCCAGATCCTGATATGTCGTCCTCTCTTATACTACTTCTGCTTAGCTCCAATAGGGCATAACTGAGATCGGTGTGGCCAATTGTACATACCTCTGTTATTGTTAAAGGTAACTCAAAAGGCTTATATTCCTCAGCATGAATTGTAAATACTGATAATCTTCATTAGTTGGGTACCTCGTACCCTTCTCCACCTTGCTTCTTTTACTTGTTGAAACTTGTACCTTTTGATTCTTTCATTGCTTTTTACCATAAGAGTGGATAGGCATTCTTGCCTTAGGGATCCTTATCAAGAAGCTTGCACATCTTAGTATACACATGATCTGCCGAATACCTCATATTTATCCATCATAAGCATGATGCAAAAATTGAGTACCTCTGACTCAACTCTTCTACAACTATATCTCTTACCAACCGTCTTTCTGGATGTAGGCATCGTGGTATTATGAATAAGATAGAGTTTAGGAAACTGAGTTCTTACAACTGAGATCTACCACACGATCTAGAGTAAGAAGAAAGAGTGACAGTCCTAAATGTCCTGTAGCCTCCTGCTTATAAGTGTGGTGCACAACACACCCATAAACAAGACTCAACTAGACACGGCTTGAAGACTCCCTAGGACAGAACTGCTCTAATACCGCTTTTATCACGCCCCGAACCTAGGGGGGAGACCGACACCCGGTGTCTCACCTATCCTTATGTACCAACTTGTGACTAAGGGACTCTAAACATATAATGTCATACTTTGACCATGGGCCATATTGCAAGACAATTTGCGAACGCTGACTAAACATCAATATAAAGCTGGCCCGACAAGGCCGTCATAACTACTACAGCTGGCAAACTAACAAAATATGCATATAAGGCCTACAAGTCTAACATACTACACTAACTAACAGGATATGTCTACAAGCCTCTACTGATGGATGTATTGTGATCAGAATAGGGGCCCGACCTACTCATAACACATATATATATATACACAAGATGTACATAAAGCTCTAGACCTGGCAACTCCGAAGGGCATGGAGCTTACCGATCAAGCTGAACTCGGGCAACACCTAATGAGGAGATCTACCTATCTATCTATTTGAAACTGTACGCATGAAATGCAGCATCCCTAGAAAAAGGGACGTCAGTACGAAATAATGTACCGAGTATGTAAGGCAATAGACTGAAAGCTGAAACTGAACTGATAATATAATAACTAAAAGTAACTGGGAGTCAAAGATAATCTGAAGATATGCTCACCTGCTGATACTGACTCAACTCTCTTAATATAGTAAGTACAATAGTTGTCCGGCCTTATAAGGCTCGGCATATATAACTGCTCTACCATAGTAGGCTCGCTCATAGGCGCTCGGCCATAATAGGCTCTGTATCTCGGCCAACTGGGCTCGCTCGTAGGCGCTCAGCCACAGTAGGCTCGGTATATAACTTACCATATGATCAGAGGTTGCCTAATAGGGGCCTGCCCACCGATTATAGCTCGATGGTGGTGCAAAATACTGTAATACTGTATATATATAGACCCTTTACTCTCTTGACTGGAAGAAGACAATACTCAATTGAATATAAAGTCCCGATAAGGGAGAATACTGTAACTTATGTGACTAGGATAATGTACATAAATTCGGGAGTATGAACTTCTCTTTATGCCTCGTTATCAAACACATGTAGTTACGAGATCATGCCAAAATAAAGGAAGGGCTCAGCCTTAACATACCTGAACTGATTCTCTTGAAAATCCCTTTAACACCCGTTGATTGGGACAACACGTAATGGCGGATCGAAGTAGGGGAAAATCCGTATGATATTCTTGAGAAAGATTGCACCGTACTCCCTTAGAATCGCAAAATCTCACGTTGCTAAGATACTAAGAATTCTCGTTAAAATTTTTGTATCAATTCTGTATGATCACTTTATGAATTTGATCACAACCTTGTAAGATACTTACTGAAGCCATCACGTTGAGACTATGACTTTGTGAATTCCATCCATAAGCTTAGTAAGCTTATACATCTTCCTTAATTGTTTTTATCAAAGTGGGTGATGACTTGGCCACCAATCTTATTAATTGTGCCACCTAGCTTTATAGTGTAAGAGTCACTCATTTGAGTTTTAGTTCCCACCTAATTTGCTGCCACGTTTTGCGACACCTTAAGCTTTATCCATAATCCATTAATTATAAGTTAATCTCCCACTTAAAAAATTCATAATTACCCAATTATTCACATAATTAAGAACTATCCCAAATTACT
Organism: Nicotiana otophora; assembly: GCA_000715115.1. Classification (NCBI taxonomy): domain Eukaryota; kingdom Viridiplantae; phylum Streptophyta; class Magnoliopsida; order Solanales; family Solanaceae; genus Nicotiana; species Nicotiana otophora. The sequence continues at coordinate 36,136 of AWOL01S0018995.1, read as the reverse complement.
TAAAATACTACTTATTTTTATCACACCTTATACACCTTACTATCATGGTCATGGGGTACCGGTATTATAGCTCGGACTGTATTTTATCCCAAATTGTTAAACTTTGACGAAACTCATTGTTTTCGATTTGCTTACCCTCTCACCTTCACGAATTTACTTATCACTTGTTTGAAATAGCATAATACTTATAATCTCAAAATAATCTCATTCCCGAACTTACGTCGATTAACTTACGACGAAACTTTAATGTACGAAAATACGGAATGTAACATCTCATTTCCGAGCTTATATCAATTTACTTATGGCGTACTTCCACGTACGAAAACTTGGGGTGTAACAAATTTGGTCCAAGGCGATGCAATAGATGAAAAACCCTCCGCAAAATGACGGTAATATCCCGCCAAACCAAGAAAGCTCCTAATCTCCGTGGCTGAGGACAGTCTAGGCCAACTCTGTACCGCCTCTATCTTCTTTGGATCCCCCTGAATGCCCTCGCTGGACACCACGTGCCCCAAGAACGCCACTGAATCGAGCCAAAACTCACAATTGGAGAACTTTGCATAAAGTTTCTCCTCCCTCAATCCCTGTAACACAATCCTCAGATATTGAGCATGCTCCTCCTAGCTACAAGAGTACACCAGGATATCATCAATGAATACAATAACGAACGAGACCAAATAAGGCTGAAACACACTGTTCATCAAATGCATAAATGTTGCTGGGGCGTTAGTCAGCCCAAAAGACATCACAAGGAACTCATAATGGTCATATCGGGTCCTGGAAGTTGTCTTAAGAATATCTGAATCTTGAATCTTCAGCTGGTGATACCGTGACCTCAAATCAATCTTGGATAACACCCTCGCCCCCTGAAGCTGGTCAAATAGATCATCAATACGTGGCAAAGGATACTTGTTCTTGACTGTGACCTTGTTCAACTGCCTGTAGTCAATGCACATCCTCACAGAACCATATTTCTTCTTTACAAATAGAACCGGTGCACCCCAAGGTGACACGCTAGGCCGAATAAACCCCTTATTAAGGAGTTCCTGAAATTGTTCCTTCAATTCCTTCAACTTCGTCGGTGCCATACGATACAGTGGAATAGAAATGGGCTGAGTGCCCGGCACCAAATCAATACCGAAGTAAATATCCCTGACAGGCGGCATGCCCGACAGGTCTGTAGGAAACACATCCGAAAATCATGCACCACCGGAACAGAATAAATGGCAAGAGTCTCTGCACTAACATCCCTCACAAAAGCCAAATAGGATAGACAACCCTTCTCAACCATCTGATGAGCCTTCAAGTATGAAATCACTCTACTGGGAACATAGTCTATAGAACCGCTCCACTCAACTCTCAGCAACCCCAGCATAGCTAATGTCACAGTCTTAGCGTGATAATCTAGAACAGCATGACTTGGAGACGACCCATCCATACCCAATATCACATCAAAATCGACCATACTGAGCAGCAAAAGATCCACTCTGGTTTCTAGACCCCCAATAGTCACCACACATGATTGATATACGCGGTCCACAATAATAGTATCACCCACAGGAGTAGATACATGAACAGATGAAACTAAAGACTCACCGGGCATATCCATAAAATGAGCGAAATACGAGGAAACATATGAATAAGTGGAACCAGGGTCAAATAATATAGAGGCATCTTTGTGGCAAACTGAGACAATACCTGTAATCACAACATCTGAAGCAATGGCGTCTGGTCAGGCAGGGAGGGCATAGAAATGGGCCTGGCCACCCCCTGATATGCCTCCCCCTCTCGGGCGACCCCTAGCTGACTGGGCTCCACCCCGAGCTGGCTGAGCGGGTGGTGGAGGGGATGGTGTTGATGACATAGACTGGCTCCTCTGCGGAGCAGGACCTCCCACTATACGGGGACACTCCCTCCTCATGTGACCAAACTCCCCACACTTATAACAACTCCCCGGTGCTGGAGCAGGGGACTGAAGGGAGCCCCGAGCACTAGGAAAACTGGCAGAAGGACCTGGTATAGACGAACCCTGACCCGATGGAGCACGGGACAAACTCTGTGCTGGGAGGGCACCGAGAGATGAACGGCCCTGCTGATAACTGTAAGAACCATGGCCCCAGAGAACTGAAAGGTAGTGAACGAGACCCCACTGGTCTCCAGAATACCTGTTGTACAGAGTATCCTTTGACACTTGTCCAAGAAACCTTGTGCATCTTCTCCCTCTGCACCACTGAAAGATGGAGGCTGGAGTCTCCCAAACCTCTCCAATCTACGCTTCTCATCCTCAGGCATAGCAGGAACCACATAGTCTTGAGCAGCTATAATCGGCTGGGCTGGTGGTGCCCCCGGTGTCTGGAATCCCTGTACCACCTGCTATAGTATGTGGGCAGCGGGAGTCTGAGCGCCTCCCTCGGGATGAGAAGTAGATGCTGTGGCCGGAACAGAGACCGCCTGAGTAAGACTGGTACACACGGCCAGAATCTGAGCTAAGGCCTCTTGAAGGCCAGGAATCACGATGGGCACAGGTGGTGCCTGAGTTGGTGCATCAACAACTGGAATCTGGTCCTGATCTGGGGCAACTGCTGAATCTGCAGGTACTGCCCTAGCTATTGTGCGGCTTGCACCTCTGCACCTCCCTCGGCCTCTACCGCGACCTCGGCCTCTCGCGGCCCTGGCTGGTGGTACTGGTGGCTGTCCATCCTACCCAGTAATACGAGTCCTCACCATCTGTGAGAGAAAGTAACAACAGATGTTTAGTTACTAGAATTACCAGATTCGCACAACAAGAATTCAAGAGTGTGGAGTTTCCTAAGGGTTCTGCAGCCTCTCGAAGATAAGTACAGATGTCTCTGTACCGATCCGCAAAACTCTACTAAACCTGCTCATGACTCGTGAGACCTATGTAACCTAGGCTCTGATACCAACTTGTCACGACCCAAATACCTAACCAGTAGTGATGGCGCCTATCGTGGAACTAGGCAAGCTGACATTCTCAATATACTTTCAATATATAATAGAAGTGAGATAAAGCAATTATACTAGCTGAAGGTTTACATAATAACGGGGTAAAAACCCAAAACACAAGTGAGGAATGATAGCCCGACAGCGGGGTGTCACTAAATCATGAGCATCTAATAACCAATCTAGAAATAGAGTCTACTACAGTCTGTGCCAAATGCCAATACAAGAGAGAAAATATAATAAGAAAGGAGAAACAAGGATTGTGGACGCCAGCAGCTACCCTGTAAGTCTCCGATAATCAGGTCGCGCACGAACTCAGCGACCACTAGAACCGTACACACATGGATCTGCAAATGAAGTGCAGGGTGTATCATGAGTACAACCAACTCAGCAAGTAACAAAATTAAATAAGGAACTGAGAAGCAGTAACGAACTATGAAAATACAGATCATTTCAAAATTTTTCAGTAAAGAGTGAACATGCTTTCAAATCTGGTGGTATAAGTCAAATCAGTTCGAGCTCAAGTAAAACAGATATGAATATTCTAGAAATTTCACAACAACAGATAACAACTAAGTGCAGCAATAAATAAAAGCAAGTACAGCCTCTCAAGGCAGCAGTCACTCAACTCATCTCAACAGCTCATACTCTCGGCTCTCAGCCCTCAATACACACTCTCAATAGGTACCTACACTCACTAGGGGTGTGTAGACTCTGGAGGGGCTCCTTCAGCCCAAGCGCTACATTGTTGCGGTGTGCAGCCCGATCCAATATTGTTGCGGCGTGCAACCCGGTCCAATATTGTTGTGGCATGAAACCCGATCTAATAATATATATATATATATATATATATATATATATATAGCCCGAAGGCTTGTTGCGGTGTGCAACCCGATCCATATACCTCACAGCTCGCAGGTCGGCACTCAGACCCTATCTCAGTCACTAACCTCTCCAGCCCCTCGGGCTAACAGAATATCATAATAATCAGCCCAAACAGAGAACACGATAAGTATCAACAAGAAGTGAGAGGGAACGAAGATATAACACACAAGTAAGACTGTGACTGAGTACAAGACAGCAATTAATAGTCAATTCAACAAGTATACGACGTTGCAGGTCCCAACAGTGATATCATATGGCCTAAGCATGATTTCTAACGTGAAAGGCAGTCAATTGCTCACAGAAAAGGAAAAACAAGTAATAACAATGGCTATTCGACTTTACAGTCTCACGAGACGGATCAAGTCACAATCCATCACGGTGCACGCTCACACGCCCGTCACCTAGCATGTGAGTCACCTCCAATTATTCACATCATACCAATTATCGAGGTTTCATACCCTCAAACCCAGATTTAAGACTGTTACTTACCTCAACCGCACAGAAATCCTACTCCGAAATGCCTTTGGCTCTCGAATCGGCCTCCGAATTCCCCGAATATAGCCACAAACAGTACGAGATAGTCAATATTGGCTAAAAGAATCAATTCCACAAGAAAAATCTGAAATCGGCTCAACCCGTCCCCTCGGGCCCATGTCTCAAAACCCGATTAAAGTCACAAAACTCGAAAGCCCATTCACTCACGAGTCTAACCATACCAAATTTGTCAAAATCCGACCTCAATTGCCCCTCCAAAACCCCAAACTTCACTCTCCAATTCCCAAGCCCTAATCTCCCAAATCTCACCTCAACCACTCACCAACTAGGTGTAAAAATCAGTAGAGAATCACCATTATTGAATATAAATAGGCACAAGGAACTTACCTCAGTGATTACTCCGAAATCTCTCTCAAAATTGCCAAAATTCGAGCTCAAAAATGATAAAAATGGTGAAAAATCTCGAAGTGTTCTATTTATAGGCTCTACCCAGACTTCTCGCACCTGCGGCTCCATTTCTGCATCTGTGGGCAAAGCCCCGCTTTTGCGGAAAAATCCCTTAACACTGCCTCCTCTCCTGTGATCAAGTGGCCGCATCTGCGCTCTTCGCGGGTGCGGGAACTACATCGCACCTGCGGTCCAAACTCGCCCCTAAATCCGCTCCTGCGACCATCGCAGGTGCGGGAATGCCATCGCACCTGCGTCCTTTGCCCAGATCCTCCTTAGCCGCATTTGCGGCTCCTCCTTCACTTCTGCGGACTCGCACCTGCATTTCCCACTCCGCAGGTGCGGTTATACCAGTAGCAGCAGCTTCAGCTACAATTCCTCAACTCGCATCAAGCCGTTAACCAACCGAAATCACCCCGAGGCCTCCGAAACTTTAACCAATTATACCAACAAGTCCTATAACACGATACGAACTTAGTCGAACCTATGAATCCCTCAAAACCACATCAGAACACCTAATTACACCCTGATTCAAACCTAAAGAACTTCTAAACTTTTGAATTCCACAACGACGTCGAAACCTACTAAATCACGTCCGATTGACCTCAAATTTTACACACAAGTCAAAAATGATACCACGAAACTATTTCAACTTCCATAAATCCAATCCGACCCTGATATCAAAATTTTCATTGCCGACCAAAATTGCCAAAATTTCAACTTTCGCCAATCCAAGCCTAATTCTACTACGAACCTCCAAATTACATTCTGGACGCGCTCCTAAGTCCAAAATCACCTAACGGAGCTAGCGGAACCATAAAAATTCAAATCCGAGGTCGTTTTCCCATAAGTCGATATCCGGTTAACTTTTTCCAACTTAAGCTTCCAATTAAGAGACTAAGTGTCTCAATTCACTCCAAAACTATTCCGGACCCGAACCAACCAATCCGATAAGACATAATACAGCTGTAAAGCAGAAATGGGAGAAACGGGGCTATAACTCTCGAAACGACCGGTTGGGTCATTACACATGACATCTAGGAATTATGGAAGTTTCAGTGTTGGTATTTCTACTTTTGATCTTCCTTATCCTCCCCCAACTCATTATGATGATGGTTCTACTTTTTCTTGTGAAGTTAATAGGAACAAAGAACCTAGGAACGCTGACCTGAAGGAGATCATGGATATGTTGAGTGCATTGTGGAACAATATGATGAGAAACCATTATAGATACAAAGGCAAGAGACAAATATTCACAACTTGGATGCTCAATTGAATCAACTAGTTGATCCTTGTAAAGCGCAAAAAACTGACGTTGTGGATAGTAGCCAAGAAAAGCATGAATTAGCGGCAGAAATTGCCATTATAATGGAGGAGTTGAGAGTAGAATACGACCAAACCAACCAACTAGAATTTAATGATGTCGAAGTTGAAGGCGTGATACTAGAGTACATTGAGAAAAAATATTTAGTTAACTCTAGTGTCATTGGTGTAGAGGATGGTGAATATCTCAAAGTTCATGTATTTGAGCGTGTTGAACCTCATTCCAAACATTTCTCAACATTGTGTTCGGATGGTGAAATGAGAGTGGATCCTTACGAGCGTAGAAAGGAGACAAGAGAAGAGGTAGACGAGCCATATATTTTGAAATTTTCGAAGCCGTCTAGGCAAGGTGATACTCCTCAGCTTAAAGCCAAAAAATGCATAAAGAATCATTTAATTTTTTGCTCACAACATATTGTATCTCCCCAAGAGCATGATCAAAGAACAGAATCAAAACTTGGGATCCAATTCATAAGTTCGAAGTGGAGGCAGAAAGTGAATCACATCATGCCGCGACGTTAAATTAGGCGCTTGTTAAGAGGCAACCCAACTTTACTGCTTTTTTATTTTTTATTTTTTATTGTTTCTTATTTGTTTACTTTTTTTTAATTGTGTTATTTTTGTTACATAGTTTTTTTTGTAGGAGCATGCAAAGAAAAATCATTGGAAGGAAGAAAAAGCAAACCATATGGTTGGAACTAAGTGTGAGTTACACGCACAAAGGACCAGGCTTGGGAGAAGTCTGAGTATCCCATGAGTTGTTGATGCTTCGGCCTTTGGCCTACCAGGGAGTTTCTTTCACCCTCTTGTTATTTATGGTGTGCATTGGGGACAATGCACAATTTTAAGTGTGGGGTGAGGAGATTATCTGGGTGATTTTCAATGATATTTTAGTTGTGTTAGTTTAATTAAAACAAATGGGAATGTTCCTAACGATGGATCTCTTGGACAGCTTTCTTGAGGAATTAAGGTCCAATGAAAAAAATTCCAAAAATATTTTTTTTTATTTTTAGTTAGTCGTAGGTGGATAATAACCCCCCTTGGTTTTTCTTTTGGCATCGGTTCTTTTCCATGGGATGTAACTTGAACCGGGTAGTTTTTTATTTTTTTTTATTTTTAGGAAACCGAGGAAAGAAAACTTGAGTGTTCTATATGAGCTTTTGACCTGTTTGATTCTAGCATAGTTAGGCCTTAGCATGAAAATTACCTTCCTAACAAGTTTTAATGAAAATTGATGTCGTGAAAGATTGAATAGCTTGTCTGTGATGCTTTCTCTCAGTTACTTGACTCATTGTTCATGTAGTGCTTTATTTCTTAATACTCCTTGACTTTCTGATTACTTTCCTAAACTTGAGAGTTGGAATGAAACTGTACCAATTGGGGTCATGTGCATTGTGTGATGTGATATTTCGATTACATTCTGTGCTATCTTGTGTTTGTCTAGAACTTGCCATGTGTGCTAGTTGAAGCGAAATAAGTAAGCTTTGTGAGTCTAGGAGATGATGTAGGTATTTCTTTGATTGTCCATTGAGCTATTATGCCACCATAAATAAAATTATACTTAGATAGCCCATTTGAGTCTATAAGCTTTTTCTTTGATACCCACATTACAAGCCGATTCCCATTTTGTTCTTAATTAAATGTTTTTGAATCGTTACCTCCGAAAGTACTTAAGTTGCTAGAAGATTAAGGTAAAATTTGGGTAGCTTTTGAGTGGAACCATATAAATTCCAAAAGGTGCATGTATGTTTCGAAAGATCATTAGCCGGGCAACCTATGTTTGTGGAGTGTTGGAAAAAAAGGGGGGAAGCAAAGAAAATACAAAAGAAAAAGAGAAAAAAAAAAGTATGTAGAAAATACACATCCTATTCATCATGCTCCAGACTAGTGAATGCATAATTGTGCTTAAATAAGAAGGGCCAAGTTGTATATGGTTTCATGGCATTGCTTGAATTGGTCATGAAAAGTGTGTATTGGAAAGTTAAGTGTAGTGTATTAAAGTGCTAGGAGGGTTAGTCACTATACCCAAAAACTATCCTATATGTCCCTTAGACTTCATTACAATCCGTAAAGACCTAATTGATATTAGACTGTGCGAGCTTAGATTTGTAGAGATATACACTACGGGCAAGCCTATAGTACAACCACGAAATGCATATGAAATTCTTTGTGAGAGTGAGTGGTTCTTTATTCATATATGTGATGTCCTTAAATTATATTCGAATGCATATTTGAATGTGTGGACGAAATACCCGTTTATTCTTTGGTGAGGCACATGATTCCATGACGGATAGGTGACGTTATTAAACATCTCTTGTCGGGTGAGTGCACGAGTTGAGAGTGCTTATTGGCAACAAGTTGGTTTTTGAGGTTGGGTGCTTATGGGCAGGTTGTTTGAGTGTTTTGAATTGGTCACTAATATTCAGGCATGTGAAAGTTGGGAAAGGTATGAATTCTTATGTAAGGGAATAATTATTGATATCAACCATGGTCATAGGTGTAGTGTGTTGAATTGCCAAATGTTCCTCCATTGTGTGATGTATCGCGTGCACTGTTTGGTTAGCAAGGTTTTAGGTTGCTCGAGAACGAGCAAGAGCTTAAGTGTGGGATGGTGATATTAGGCTAAAAATCCATATTTTTGCATGTAATTTGCCTTGCATTATGCCTCGATTTTGTTAACTTAGGTGTGAATATTTGTGACTCGAGCTTAATAATGGCATCTATATGTGTAGGAGTCAATTGCAAGTGATTTGGAAAGCTTGCATGCAAATTGAAGTAAAAACAAAAGAATTTAGAGGAAGTATGACTTAGATGCCCAGGTTTGCGCCAGGCACCAACCAAAACGCTAAGGGCAGCAAAGCACAAAAGTGGAAAACCTTTGGTGTTCAGGTTGGCCCCAGGCACCAAGCGAGATGCCCAAGGACGGATTTCGTCCTAATTCAGTTAGGACTTGGGATTTTCGACCCTACACGCCCCTAATATGTATAAAAGGGGTTCTAAACCTATTTCTTAAGGGAGAGTGTCACGACCCAAAATCCATAAAGGGTCGTGAAGGCGTCGGACACCACTGTTAGGCAAGCCAACAATAAATACTTAATTGGGTTCTCATTTTAATATTTTTGAAATCATATTTTTCTTCAATTAAATAGCAAAAAGTGAAATTTACAGAATAAATAATAATATTTTTAACAAATTCAATATAGAACAACCCATAATCATCCCAGAACCCGGTGTCACAAGTGCATGAGCATTAACTAGGAATATAAAAATAAAATACAACAGCTGTCCGGAATACAAATTGGACAGAAAAAATGTAAGTACTCTGAAGGAGACTCTGCCGGCTGCGGATCGTAGTAGAGAATGCAGCTCACCTAAGTCCATGCCATAACCGCGCCTCTGCGCCCACAAGGCCACTAGACAGAAATGCACCTCCACAAAAATGTGCAGCAAGTGTAGCATGAGTACGTAAATCAACGCGTACCCAGTAAGTATCTCACCCAACCCCGAAGAAGTAGTGACGAGGGGTCGACTTCGACACTTACTATGGCTATAAATAAAATATCAATGATATAATTAAGCATGGATTTTTATATAAAACGGTTGCAAGCTCAATATTGTTAAGTCAGTAAGCAGTTCTTTTATAATTAAGAAATCTCCAAATTTATTTCCCATTATTTAACAATTTATCTCAGGCCAAGGAGGCAATGTCATTTATTGTAATTT
>AWOL01S0018995.1:4575-26256 GCA_000715115.1 Nicotiana otophora | reverse complement strand
AAAAGTGGAATTTACAGAATACATAATAATATTTTTAACAAATTCAATATAGAACAACCCATAATCATCCCAGAAACTGGTGTCACAAGTGCATGAGCATTAACTAGGAATATAAAAATAAAATACAACAGCTGTCCGGAATACAAATTGGACGAGGGGTCGACTTCGACACTTACTATGGCTATAAATAAAATATCAATGATATAATTAAGCATGGATTTTTATATAAAACGGTTGCAAGCTCAATATTGTTAAGTCAGTAAGCAGTTCTTTTATAATTAAGAAATCTCCAAATTTATTTCCCATTATTTAACAATTTATCTCAGGCCAAGGAGGCAATGTCATTTATTGTAATTTTCAAAGCAATCAATTAAATCATGCACAATCATACTGAGGTCGTACGGCCCTCTCCAACATAATATTTAAATTGTGCACTGCCGAGGGTCGAATGGCGCGAACCATAGATGCATCTATTTAATCTGCCGAGGCGTTCGGCCCTCTCCACAAAAGATAAACACATTCAACATTCAATCAAGAATTCTTTAAGGAGCAATTATCCAAGGAAATGTCAATTATCATTTAACGGTCAAGGAAAACGGAGTTTAACCTTTTGAAAATTCATTTACTAAGTTCAGTATGATTTAAGTAATTTAAATTAACAATAAGGTAGCAAATATCGCAAGTACAGCATGATTTAGGTCCTAAACTACTCAGACTTAGCATAATAGTAGCTACGCACGGACTCTAGTCACCCCGTGCGTACGTAGCCCCCACAAATAGAAGCACATATCGTATTATTTCACCTATGGGGTTATTTCCCTCTTACAAGGTTAGAAAGGAGACTTACCTCGCTCTAAAGTTCCATAGCCGGCTCCCAAGCCTTTCCAACAACTCAAACCGATGCCCAACGCTCCAAAACTAGTCAATAAATGTGAAAACTCATAAAAATATACTCTAATACTCACAACAATTCGATTTAAACAAATTCCCAACTCCGCTCGAAAAGTTGATAAAACTCACCCTCGGGCCCACGTGCCCGGATTTCGAAAATTTTCAAAGATAAACTTTACCCATAACCTCACGAACTCAAAAATATAATTTACTTCCAATTCCATGCCCAAATTCGTGATCAAAATCCCAAAAAATAAATTTCTAGGTTTTCCTTCAAAATCCCAAATTTTCATATTTAAATCTATATACAATCCATGAATTTAACTCACAGTGTGCGGGAATTACTTACCTCATAATAGATGATGAAATCTCCTCTTCAAAAGCTCCAAAAATTGCCCAACCAAAATGAAATATGGAAGAAAAATGGCCAAATCCCGTCTTTAAAACTTCACTGCCCAGGTCCGCCCTTCTTCGTGATCGCGGAAAGACCATCGCGATCACGAAGGCCAAAGAAACACTGCCTCTAAATTTCCTCTTCGAGTTCGCGTCATCCTGGTCACGTTCGTGAAGGCCAGCTGCCCAGACCCTCGCGTTCGTGTTCCTTTCTACGCATTCGCGTAGGCCAAATGGCCTTATGCCCATCTCCCCCTTACTTCTTCGCGTTCGCGTCGCCTTGGCTGCGTTCGCGAAGGCTTGCCCAGCTACTGCCTCGCATTCACGAAGGCCAAATCCCAGAAGCCTCAAAGTTCCTCTTCGCGAACACGGGACTCCCTTCGCGTTCGCGAAGTAGGAAACCAGATACCAGCAACAACAACAACAAATCATTCCGTTTTGGTCTGAAACCACCCCGAAACACACCCGAGGCCCCCGGGACCCCGTCCAATCACAGAAACCAGTCCCACAACATAACACTGATCGCTCGAGGCCTCAAATCACATCCAACAATATTAAAAGCATAAATCACATCCCAATTCGAGCTTAATGAACTTTAGAACTTCAAACTACTACATTCGGTGCCGAAACCTATCAAATCACGCCCGATTGACCTCAAATTTTGCACACAAGTCACATTTGACATTACGGACCTACTCCAAATTCCGAAATCGGAATCCGACCCCAATATAAAAAATTTCACTCCCGGTCAAACTTCTCAAAATTAACCAAATTTTCAACTTTCGCCAAATGACCCCGAAATGACCTACGGGCCTCCAAATCCACATCCGGATGCGCTCCCAATACCAGAATCACCATACGGAGCTATTCCCAGACTCAGAATCCCAAGCGGATATTGATAGCATTGAAATGCACTTCAACTCAAATTTTGGGAATTCTTCCAAAATGCCAACTTCCATAATAAGCGTTGAAACGCTCCCGGGTCATCCAAACCCCGCTTCGGGCATACGCCCAAGTCCAAAATCATCATACGACCTGTTGGAACCTTCAAATCCCGATTCCGAGGTCGTTTACTCAAAAATCACACTTTAGTCATTCCTCCAACTTAAGGCTTCCGAAATTAGAATTTTCTTTCCAAACCAACTCCGAACTTCCCGAAATTAAATTCCGACCATACATACAAGTCATAATAACTGAAGTGAAGTTTCTTAGGGTCTCAATCCGCTGAATGACGTGCTAGATCTCAAAACGACCGGTCGGGTTGTTACATTCTCTCCCACTTAAACATACGTTCGTCCGCGAACGTGCTAAGAACTGCTCTGGAGTTGTCTGAAATCGTTGTTTAACACTTCGTGCACCTACCCGTACTACCGCAACTCAGTTGAGCACATTAGCTCGAACCAATCTGAATATCTTCCACTTTATTTAGTCAAATAAGCCTTAGAGCCAAATTCCAACACCCGAAACCCTCTATCAGGACTGCTTCCAACATACGAACATCGTTTCAATCACTACGCGGTGTACCAATACATGATTGTATACCCTTACTAAATTCTTACCATGCACCGCATTATTCACACGACCATAATAACATCCTATGACATCAATAGTCGGAATCCCACGAATCTGATGCTCACAACACACCTCATGACTCATATAAGTCTTGTTCCAACTCTTGCCACTTTATTTAGTCAAATAAGCCTTAGAGCCAAATTCCAACACCCGAAACCCTCTATCAGGATTGCTTCCAACATACGAACATCGTTTCAATCACTATGCGGTGTACCAATACATGATTGTATACCCTTACTGAATTCATACCATGCACCGCGTTATTCACACAACCATAATAACATCCTCTGACAACAATAGCCGAAATCCCATGAATCTGATGCTTACAACACACCTCATGACTCATATAAGTCATGTTCCAACTCTTGCAATACTGCCACGACAAAGAAGATGTGTAGAACTCATAACCACCTGCCGAATCACAATTTATGGAGTCTCTCCTCACGATAAGAACCATTTCCTCATTATGGACTAAACAATAATATTTACTCTTTAATATGCTTCATATAAATCTGATCGCACTGATCCCAGGTCCAATAATTTTGTCTCACCCAGTACAAGCTGCTCAGGCAATAAACCATCTCAGACACTGCCAAAACTCTCGTATGATGCCACAATATGCCAACAAGCTACAAACTCGAATGTGATACATAAGGAAAAACGAACTCTGGAAAGAACCACTCAACCCACGTAACTAATTAAACAACCGAAAGGATATTATGAACCTTCCTCAGGAAATGAGAAGCAAAACACGCAATAACAGATATGAGAAACTGTACTCAATAACACACTGTTGCTATGTGCAACCTGACCCACATATGACAATGTTGCTGCGTGCAACCCGATCCAACCATGATACCCGTGGCGGCATGCGACCCGGTCCAAACAACATATCTGTGGCGGCGTGCCACCTGATCCAACCATATACCTATGGCGGCGTGCCACCCGATCCACATATAATAATCTAAGGAAAACACACATCGAGCCGTAATGCTCATACTCACGAAATTGCCCGAATACCAACCATAAGCCCACCAAGTGCATAATACAAATCCTGGGGAGATGGGTAGCGTCATACGCTATAAAGCTCAAGCATAACTAAGGTGCAATATATGACCTACATCTCGAGAGCCATCCTGCTCATATAACACCACAAACTATACGGAATTCCAATACGAGTGCGAATAATCAAATCGCCTCGCAACCCACATGGCACAATAGAGACTACATGAAAAGGCCGACAACAGAAATATCATCCAAGGTCTGAAGACCCCTCCAAAAACAACGCTATGATAAAATGAACACATCCGGCCGGATATAGATCCCACATTCACATTTAGATCCATCCACAGACCTCAAGTCGATTCTGATTATACCGCACTGGGATAATAACCTTCCAAAGATCCACAACAACCTTTTTTTCCCATGACACATAAGAATAGCCGTCAAATCTGGAACAACTTCCACAATTCACAACCAACTGAATAGAGTGCCTTTCAGGCCTAAACTCTCACATTAGCGATAGTACCAAATCTCCATACTTGGTTCCAATCTTTAATCAATCAAATGACTACATGTCTCACTTATACAATCTTCCTGTGGGATACGCTCCCATGACCTTCCGTACCAGGTAACAAGTCTGTACATTCATTCCACCGGCCACACTAATGTTGTAAAGAAAATCAAGAAGCCGCAAATTAGTACACCAAGCCTCTCACATAGGACACCGATCTCAGGTGACGCTAAAGATAATAACAGCTCACTCTAAACATCTGAATTCTTCCCTGATCATACAAGCTCGTTATATTCTTGTCAACACTAAACCGCAACCTTGATCCTCAGCTTCCAATTTCCCATGCCACTCATTGCACCTAACATGCCAATATGTGAGAGTACCAGAATTTCATAATAACCCCTGACCTACTAATAGGAAAAACACTTCATCATATAGAAACCTTTTACTTAACTCATTTCAGAAGAACCATAGCCACACGTGACTGAATTCCTATAACCGCAGAAAATATAAACCTCGAGTGGTGGGCTAAACCACCATAATTCTTTTGGGCTCCATCTACACATAACAGGCCATAATACTCGAATGCCTCCAAATAAGATCAATTACGGCGGCCGTCAAACCTCGCACGTACCGCCACAAATCACATATATACTTAACATGTTGAAGGAACTGATCATTACCACCATCATACCAATTCAACCATTGCAAACCAAATCTGACTTCTTCTAATTAACTCTGGACTTACCTTAGGAATAATAATAGCTCCATATAAAACATAACGAACCCAAATCCGCACTCATCCGGAGTGACCTTATTTCACGAGACCATGATGTCTCAAAACCCACGAACCATCACATACTTTCCTTGTGGGCATATTCGCATCTTCAACGGGCACACTCGTTCTGATAATTTCCTTATGATTCTGAAGTTATTTTCTCCCATTATTCCACTGCTACACTGCATACCGAAGATAACATAGAACACTCCAAGCCCCTTTTATAATCTGCTGCAACAACTCAATACTTAACTATACTACGGACTCGAAATCCTTAGGCATCACACTTTAACTTTTGAATCCACTGGGACCGTTGTTGAGATTCACCCACTCTGACTTGGTCCCGAATATAATTAAACTCCAAGGCTCCACTAGCACATGAACGCCCTCTCAAAGAAGCACACGGCTGGATCACTTTCCTTGTAAATCACATCTACACGAAGCATAAATCCTGAATCATCCCAAAGCCTGAACATGAGTCAATAAGTCCAACTATAGCACACATTCCTCAAGCCTTTGCTCAAATTACATCTGATGTTCTCTTTCCTTAGTCATGGCGACCCATCAATACACTAATAACCAGAAATCGCACTAGTTGACAATTACACAATCCAATCATAGACGGTGGGGCTCTCCCACTTAACTTGAAGCTACTATTGCATAACCCTGGAACCCACCAAAATTCCTTATCTCCTATTGACATATTCGACCACTTACCGGATAGCCAGTAAAATTCTTCATAGAAGCTTCATCAACACCACGCAACCACTAACCTGCTCACAGGAGATATCCCATCTGTGGAAATTCCATGCCGACATCCTCCAACCACATTGCACCGAGTACAATTACAACGAAGCCAACAAACCATCCTGTGCCCGTGCTCATTCACCAGTTGTACAAGCCCGTTCACTCCCCATTGGCATCAACGATTCCAATCCAAAGTCATGTTGTATCCTTTTTCATATTAAGCTACCCCCTCTCGTCACACCCAATCTTTCTCAATATAGCAGCCAATATTCCAAATTAAGCCTGTAGACCTAGTCACTGTCCACCATGAATCTCAATCACTCCAAACTTTTCCCAAGGCATGTAGCTATCCTATTACAGAACCCATCTGATACTCTGCCACTCTCCCATTTTTGTCAAACTCTCTCCTTTAAGCAACTACTCGACTCCTGTTTCTCACACTTGGCCTTCTACAGTTTAACCATCGCGAGACACCTCCCACATGTCCTTCCTCATCCTTCGTTGCCCAGTTGTTGCCTTAAATCAATATCTATCTCTGTAGCACTTGAACCAATAGATCGCCACCAATTTTGAACCTCCCTGAAGATCATCTTCCTTGAGCCCTCAACACCCGGAACACCGATTCAATCCTGAACCACCGCATACTGTGATCTCTGACAGCCGTTTCCCCGGCACCATTTCGCAATACCCTACCCTGAAGGCAAATTGATGAAGACCATAACACCGGTAAACTTAACACATTCAATCAATGGCGATGACACCACATTATTGATGAAAATTCTACCACGCTCGAAAATACCAAATCTCGTCACCCCGTCAACCCAAACCTGAACATTCATAGTCTGATTGCCTTTCCTTCACCGGAAATAAAATACTGGATCTCTGAATCACGCACTGAGTAAACCACCTTCCAAGTCATTCACTGCTTCGACGCATAGACAAGCATCCTACCCTTACACAAACACGGTGCGATAGCAACGCACGAATCGTCATAACAATCAATGCCAAATCTCAAAACCTTAGGTATTACTGATACCGAGCTGAAACGACAGAACGACCTTCCACAAGGCGACGACAATAGCCCAATCAAATACGCAGGGAGAAACACCCTGCACCACATCTGTAGTACCATTAATATTCCTTGATTCTCAATTTATAGCAGGCTCTTCACGTCGCATAAGATCGAATAGGAAGGAAATGAAGGCATAAGCCTCAAAGGAATCAAATCGCACGATGAGGAATCAAGAAAGGGAAGTGCTCCTAACAGTCCTGTAGCCTCTCGAAGATCAGTACAGATGTCTCCATACCGATCCACAAGACTCTACTAGACTTGCTCATGACTCGTGAGGCCTAAGTGAACCTAGTGCTCTGATACTATGTTGTCACGACCCAAAATCCATAAAGGGTCGTGATGGCGCCGGACACCACTGTCAGGCAAGACAACAATAAATACTTAATTGGGTTCTCATTTTAATATTTTTGAAATCATATTTTCCTTCAATTAAATAGCAAAAGTGGAATTTACAGAATACATAATAATATTTTTAACAAATTCAATATAGAACAACCCATAATCATCCCAGAAACTGGTGTCACAAGTGCATGAGCATTAACTAGGAATATAAAAATAAAATACAACAGCTGTCCGGAATACAAATTGGACGAGGGGTCTACTTCGACACTTACTATGGCTATAAATAAAATATCAATGATATAATTAAGCATGGATTTTTATATAAAACGGTTGCAAGCTCAATATTTTTAAGTCAGTAAGCAGTTCTTTTATAATTAAGAAATCTCCAAATTTATTTCCCATTATTTAATAATTTATCTCAGGCCAAGGAGGCAATGTCATTTATTGTAATTTCCAAAGAAATCAATTAAATCATGCGCAATCATACCGAGGTCGTACGGCCCGCTCCAACATAATATTTAAATTGTGCACTGCCGAGGGTCGAACGGCACGAACCATAGATGCATCTATTTAATCTGCCGAGGCGTTCGGCCCTTTCCATAAAAGATAAACACATTCAACATTCAATCAAGAATTCTTTAAGGAGAAATTATCCAAGGAAATGTCAATTATCAATTAACGGTCAAGGAAAACAAAGTTTAACCTTTTAAAAATTCATTTACTAAGTTCAGTATGATTTAAGTAATTTAAATTAACAATAAGGTAGCAAATATCGCAAGTACAACATGATTTAGGTCCTAAACTACTCGGACATAGCATAATAGTAGCTACGCACGGACTCTCGTCACCTCGTGCGTACGTAGCCCCCACAAATAGAAGCACATATCGTATTATTTCACCTATAGGGTTATTTCCCTCTTACAAGGTTAGAAAGGAGACTTACCTCGCTCCGAAGTTCCATAGCCGGCTCCCAAGCCTTTCCAACAACTCAAACCGATGCCCAACGCTCCAAAACTAGTCAATAAATGTGCAAACCCATAAAAATATACTCTAATACTCACAACAATTCGATTTAAACAAATTCTCAACTCCGCTCGAAAAGTTGATAAAAATCACCCTCAGGCCCACGTGCCCGAATTTCAAAATTTTCAAAACTAAACTTTACCCAAAACCTCACGAACTCAAATATATAATTTACTTCCAATTCCATGCCCACATTCGTGGTCAAAATCCAAAAATATAAATTTCTAGGTTTTCATTCAAAATCCCAAATTTTCACAAATTTTCATATATAAATCCTTTGACAAGAGGGGTTGCTCTGATGGTAAACAACCTCCACTTCCAACCAAGAGGTTGTGAGTTCGAGTCACCCCAAGAGCAAGGTGGAGAGTTCTTGGAGGGAAGGATGCCGGGGTCTATTGGAAACAGCCTCTCTACCTCATGGTAGGGGTAAGGTCTGCGTACACACTACCCTCCCCAGACCCCACTAGTGGGATTATACTGGGTTGTTGTTGTTATTGTTGTTTCATATATAAATCCATATACAACCCATGTATTAAACTCACAGTGTGCGGGAATTACTTACCTCATAATAGATGATGAAATCTCCTCTTCAAAAGCTCCAAAAATCGCCCAACCAAAATGAAATATGGAAGCAAAATGTCCAAATCCCGTCTTTAAAACTTCACTGCCCAGGTTCGCCCTTCTTTGCAATCGCGGAAGGACCATCGCGATCGCGAAGGCCAAAGAAATACTGCCTCTAAATTTCCTCTTCGATTTCGCGTCATCTTGGTCATGCCAGCTGCCCAGACCCCTCGTGTTCGCGTTCCCTTCTACGCGTTCGCGTAGGCCAAATGACCTTAGGCCCATCTCCCCCTTACTTCTTTGCGTTCGCGTTGCCTTAGCCGCGTTCGCGAAGGCTTGCCCATCTCGCATTCGCGAAGTCCAAATCCCAGCAGCCTCAAAGTTTCTCTTTGCGAACGCGGGACTCCCTTCGCGTTCGCGAAGAAGGAAACCAGATACCAGTAACAGCAACAACAAATCATTCCGTTTTGGTCCGAAACCACCCCGAAACACACCTGAGGCCTCCGAGACCCCGTCTAATCACACAAACTAGTTCCACAACATAACATGGACCTTCTCGAGGCCTCAAATTACATCAAACAACATACAAATCATGAATCACACCCCAAATTGAGCATAATGAACTTTAGAACTTCAAACTACTATATTCGGTGTCGAAACCTATCAAATCACGCCCGATTGACCTCAAATTTTGTACACAAGTCACATTTGATATTACGGACCTACTCCAACTTCTGTAATCGGAATCCGACCCCGATATCAAAAAGTCCACTCCCGGTCAAACTTCTCAAAATTAACCAAATTTTCAACTTTTGCCAAATGACCCTGAAATGACCTACGGGCCTCCAAATCCACATCCGGACGTGTTCCCAATACCAGAATCACCATACGGAGCTATTCCCTAACTCAGAATCCCAAACGGACATCGATAGCATTGAAATGCACTTCAACTAAAATTTTGAGAATTCTTCCAAAATGCCAACTTCCATAATAGGCGCCGAAACGCTCCCGGTTCATCCAAAACTCGCTCTGGGCATACGCCCAAGTCCAAAATTATCGTACAAACCTGTTAGACCTTTAAATCTCGATTCCGAGGTCGTTTACTCAAAAATCACACTTTAGTCTATTTCTCCAACTTAAGGCTTCTAAAATTAGAATTTTTTTTCAAACCAACTCCGAACTTCCCGAAATTAAATTTCGACCATACGTACAAGTCATAATACCTGAAGTAAAACTGTTCAGGGTCTCAAACTACTGAATGACGCGCTAGAGCTCAAAACGACCGATCGGGGCGTTACAGAGAGACATTATTGGAGAGGGAAAAGGCTACTGGAACACTTGGAAGCAAAGAGTCGCAAGAGTTTTCTCTTCATTCTTTCTTAATCTATATTTTAATCCTTTCAATTATTATCATGATTGTTAGCATGACTATGAATAGCTAATTTTTTAACTATGGCTTTGATAGAACCTTTTGTAGAATAAATTCTTGTTATGTTTTTATATAATTGAGCTGTTAGATTTCTCTACTTGTTCAACTACGTGTTTGTTGCTGTTGATTGAATGGTCATCAATTGATTGTGCTAATTTAGTGTGTACTGCTTGAGAGAGGGTACGCAATTAGGTAGTTGTTGAACAACATGACTCCTAACGTATGTGAGAGATCAATACTTCTTAAATCTCTTAATAAATTGAATTTAATTACTTGAATACTTATTAAAAGGAGTAATCACATAGTTAGTTCACTGTTGGCATGCCTAGCGGACGTTGGGCGCCATCACGGCCTACAGGAAAAAGTTTGGTGTCCAAGTTGGCGCCAGGCGCCAAGCGAGACGCCTAAGGACGGATTTCGTCCTAATTCGGCTAGAACTTGGGACTTTCGATCCTACACGCCCCCAACATATATAAAAGGGGTTCTAAACCTATTTATTAATGGAGAGACATTATTGAAGAGGCAAAAAGGCTACTGGAACACTTGGAAGTAAGGAATCGCAAGAGTTTTCTCTCCATTCTTCCTTAATATGTATTTTAATTCTTTCAATTATTATCATGATTGTTAGAATGACGATGAATAGATTTTGATGGAACCTGTTGTAGGATAAATTCTTGTTATGTTTTTATATAATTGAGCCGTTATATTTCTCTATTTTTTCAACTACGTGTTTGTTGTTGTTGATTGAATGGCCATCAATTGACTGTGCGTATTTAGTATGTATTACTTGCGAGAGGGTACGCATTTAGGTAGTTGTTGAACAACATCACTCCTAACAATTATGAGAGATCAATACGGAGGGTTTAAAGGCGGGATTAGAGATAACGACACCTTGGTGTGATCGTAGTGAGCGGTGAATTAGTGTCAGCTAGAGTAGTTCAAGAGAATATGTCTAGTAAATTGTGGTAGTTGCTCGAGAGAGAACTACGACACCCGAAGTACTCACGATCGGTAGAGAATACTTAGGAAAAATTATAAAAGACGTAGCGAGAAGGATTCCGAAAATTGAGGAAATCATAACTCTAGACCTCCTTAATCTGTTCTCCAACCCTTAGTATCTCTAATTATTAATCAACTACTTTAATTTGTTAGCTAATTAGTTAGACATAAGAATCTTAATATTTATAACTTAGGAATTGTTCGAGCTTGTCTTCTTAGTGATAGTAAACAGTTGTAGCTAAGCCTTAGTTCTCTGTGGGATTCGACTCCGGACTTGTAAATCGGATTATATTTGCATCGACCGCTAGACCTCTTAGGAGGCATAATTGGGTGTGATCAATTATGTACATCCCTCTATCAGGAATACATATCGGGGACGAAAGGAATATTACAACCCCATCGGTGTACGCATTTGAGTTTCTCCTCTGTTTTCTTAATTATACGTAGTTATGAAAACTTTATTTTCCTTCCAATATCTCATACAAGTTCTCAAACCTTCCTTACATGCCATGATCTCAAGGTTTTGAGCTTGATGATAGTGATGAGGAAGAGATACCACGCAATAAATTTATGGTATTTGTAGTTGAGCCGGTAAATATAAAATGATTTTACCAGTTCACGTGTTTGTAATCTAGATAGGTAAGAGAAAATCTATCTAATGAGAATCAGTGTCGATCAATAAAATTAGTAGCATAAAGATAAATTTATTAAGAGGTCTTAAACTATTTAATTGAATGAAATATACAAAAGTTAATTTTGTCTTTCTTTTTCATTTTTTCTTTTTTTCTATACAATAGTAGTCTTAAAAGATATTGAGCCTTTAACTTTAAATAATAATGTTATTATAATATATTGGTAAAGGTTAATTCAAGTTAATAAGATTTAAGACATATGTTGCAATATATTATCTTGGATAGTGTTATAAAAAATATTATTAATATGAAGATTTGAGTAGTTTAATTAAAATTTATATTTTTTTCTTTTTTCTACAATTTTTAGTATTATCTAAGCAGAAACAATCATAAAATTTATTAATAAAAACTTTTGAGGCCTCAAAATTTAAGTAAAGGCTTTACTAGCCTCCCTCTTGAGCCACCATGATGGGAATTCTTAGAAGTCATGCCTCTAGTGAATAAGCCCCGTTTGGCCATAAAATTTGGGGTAATTTTTTCAAATTTTATTCTTAAATATCCGTTTGTTTATA
This sequence comes from Nicotiana otophora, assembly GCA_000715115.1. Lineage (NCBI taxonomy): Eukaryota > Viridiplantae > Streptophyta > Magnoliopsida > Solanales > Solanaceae > Nicotiana > Nicotiana otophora. The sequence goes on along the minus strand of AWOL01S0018995.1, from coordinate 13,732 downwards.
GATTTTAACCATTTTTGGTAAATTTTGAAAACAAAATGTTCAAATCCCAAAAATAGCTCTAAAGTACTTTTTGAAAGTTTTCTACTCACAAAACTTTAAATTTCAAGTAAAAAGCATATCCAAACACAATTTTAACTTTCAAATTCATTTTTCATCTCATCTTCAAAAACTCAATTTCTCAAGTTTCAGTCAAATATATGTACAAACGCTAGTTAAGTTTGTATTGTATTAAGATAAATATATACTATTGTGAAAATACAAAAAAAAAGATATAAATAAAGCTAATAAAACTGTCAACTGATTTTAAGCCCCTGTTTGGCCATAGATTTTGTCAAGTTTTTTTCCAACAAATTTGACAAAATATGTTTGTTTATAGATTTTGTCCATATTTTGGTAGATTTTGAAAACAAAATTCTCAAATCCCAAAACTAGCTCTAGACCTGTTTTTGGCTCAAAATAGCATTGTTTGATTTAATAATTTTAAAAATTACCCCAAACTTTTGTATTTTATAAAAATGTCCACTATCTATTATGACCCAACTAACCACCAGCTAATTACTATCATTTTCTTTTGAACTGATGGATCTTGTAATATTATTGCAATTTGATGAATTATAATGGTTAGTAATTGTGTTATTAGCAGTTGATATTAAAATATCAGGTTATGATTTTAGGATAGTGTATTATATAGTTTATTATAAAAATAAAAATTTTGTGCCAGCTTATCTATGTTCTAATGAATGGCATCGATGAAGGTGTAGATAATTAAAATTTTATTGAATTTAAATCCATATGAGATATGGATTTGATCTCAATTAAATATATTTTGGTCCAAATAAATATTATGGGCTAATATAATTAAATTAATTATATAAGTCTAATATATATGAATTAAATAAATAAGTCTTAATCCATTGGGCTAGCCAATTTAATTGGGCTAAAGTGATGAGCCCACTTCATTAAGCCCAAGTTGTCATCTTCCTAGAGTCCCAGTTTGGCGTCACGCGTCAAATGATGTGGCGTGCCAAGTCAAACAAAAGACCCAATAGGATCGTGCCATGTGTCAGAATGACAAGGCAGGCCAAGTCAAATTAAATAGCCAATGAAACTGCGCCATATGTACAAGTGACATGTTCTGGCCAATCAAATGCGGCCTTATCACACTTCAATTTGATTGGTCGGAAAGAGTTTATTTTTATCATAATTCTTCCCTCCCACAACTACAAATAGGAGTTTTCATAACTCAGAAAAGAGACCAAAAGTTATAATAAGAAGCAAAAAAGAGCTTGTAGATCAAACGCTGCAAATTCTTCCATAAGTTTCAAGCTTCAAGCAATCAAGTTCAAGTCCAACAATCAAGTTTAAGCTCAAGAACGAAGAACAAATCAAGATTAAAGGAGTACGAGTTCACATCAAAGTTCGTGCTAGTTGAATCCAAAATCATCGTTCGTGACAATAAATATAGATTCAAGATCAAGCTCGAAGGCCCTTGAATTTATATTGGAAAAGTAGAATCAGAGGAACCATAGAGATTGTAACACTCAAATATTTGAAATAAAATACTATGATTATTGTAATATTTTTCGGTCTCAATTATTTTCTCGATGCAAATTCATTATCTGCAAATTCTGGCACGCCCAGTGGGACAATATCTACCTCTCATCTCAAATTTTCAATCAGCAAAGTTCAAGAATGTCGAAATGGCTTCAAAGAAAATCAACTCCAGATCAACATTCACCAAGGCTCCTAACTCCAAGTTCTATGCTGATGTGGAAAGCATCCTTGATGTTACCTTTGGAAGCTTTGGACCAGTTACGAGGAGCAAAGCAAGCTCGTTGGGATAACAAGCATTCCAAGTGTTTTCCGCCTCAACCCCTATTTTTGGATCTTCATTCTCAAAATGAGAAAGATCCTCTACGAACGTATCCGAAGGAGGAAGCGATATTGCTGAAAAGATCAAGAAAACTCTAGCTCTGCTTGACCTCTCCGGATCCAAGAACTCTATTGTCAAGGAAGATGATGATATTTCAAGTGATGGATCTTCCCCACTTACACCGCATAGCGTGAGCCATTCGAGAATCAATCTGTGTGACAATCCATGCTACTCCCCATCATCTACAATAATCATGCAAGCCATGGTGACAAACACTTCATCTGTGGAAAAGCAGTTAGCAAACTTGACGGAAGCAATCGGTGGCTTGACCAAGTGCATGCAAAATCAAGATACTATAATTGACAAGCTAACAGATAGGGTGGGAATCTTGATGGAAGAAGAATACACCCATGCACCTGGCAAACTCCCAGAAGTTCAAGAGATTGATCCTCCCCTACGACAAGTTACATTCACTAAGGAAATTCCAGTCTCTTCGGAAGGGATGATTCCAATCAATCAACTAAAGGAGTTCATTGAAGGGACTATAAATACAAATATGAAGTTTCTTCCAAGTCCTCCTTTACCTATGCAAAGTCGTACACTTCAAGGATCGATATGTTGAAGATGTTTGTTGGCTATCAACCTCCAAAATTTCAACAGTTTGATGGCAAAGGCAATCCAAAGGAACATGTGGCGCACTTCGTTGAGACATGCAACAATGATGGGACTTATGGAGATTACCTCATCAAGTAGTTTGTATGCTCATTAAAAGGAAATTCTTTTGATTGATACACAGACATCGAGGCTGGATTTGTTGATAGCTGGGATCAACTAGAGCAATAATTCTTCAATTGCTTTTACAGAACGAGATGTACTGTGAGTATGATAGAACTTACAAAGACTCGTCAACGAAAGGGTGAACCAGTTATCAACTTTATCAATCGTTGGAGGAATGCAAGCCTCAACTGCAAAGACAGGCTTAGTGAAGCTTCGGTCATAGAGATGTGCATCCAAGGAATGCATTAGGGACTCTGCTACATCTTTCAAGGTATCAAGCCTAGCACATTTGAAGAACATGCGACTCGTGACCATGACATGGATTTAAGCATGGCCTCCGCTAGAAATGAAAGGTTGTCTATCTATGAGCCTCGCAAAGGGAACAACAAGCAAGAAGTCAGGAAATAGGGCAAGTGTGCACTCAAGTCTGAAAACAAAGAAGCTATGAATATCAACACATCACTGTGAAGTTCACAACGAAGGTGAGCAAGAAGCTACAAAATCCACATCTTTTCAAGATAAACCAAGTGGAAAGTTGACTCTAAAAGAAATGCAAGAGAAGGAGTACCCATTTCTGGATTTTGATGTGCCAGCAATGTTTGAAGAACTTCTCGAGTTAAATCTCATTGAGCTTCCGGAGATGAAGCGTCCAAATGAAGCTGGTAAAACGAATGACCCAAATTACTGTAAATATCATTGACTCGTGAGCCACCCTCTCGATAATTGCTTTGTCTTCAAGGACAAAGTTATGGACTTGGCCCGTGAAAAAAAGATCGTGCTTGAAGATGAGAAGGCAAGTGCGAACTAAGTCTCTATCACCTTTGGCTCATTCAGTCTAGATGAGCTATATAGTTTAAAAGAAATCAAAGATGAAGAATTACTGGATAATAACAAAGTCGAAGTAGATGACCATGATGATGATGAAGGTTGGACATTGGTGACTCGTCGTAGGCGCCACAAAAGGAGCCCACGAAATGAATCAATAAAACAACCAACAAGGAAAAGTATGGTGAAAAGACCAAGGAGACGAAATCCAATTAAGCATTTGAAGAAAGCAAAAGTGAAGGTGCACCATCCTCAAAAGCCACGACATCCAGTGACCTTGGAGGAGTTCTTACCAATTTGGTTCCGCACGAAGATTTCCCATGAAGATATTGGTGCCTCTTATTGCCATACTGACAAAGGGGAAGAAAAGAGTGATGACCTACCATCGGCACCATCTTCGGAAAATCTCATAGAGTCCATTCCTCAAGAAGTTAATGCTTGTGAGAAAAAATTTACGTTCACAAATGACGATCTTCTACTAGGTGACATTTCTCATAACCTCCCGTTGTACCTGTTGTCTATATGCGCGATGAAAGGATAAATCAAATTTTGGTTGATAGAGGATCCTCAGTGAACATCTTGCCAATTCGTACTGTGAAAGAAGTTGGTATTCCCATGAACGAACTCTCGGAAAGTCATGTGATGATTCAAGGATTCAACCAATGGGGGCAAAGATCCATAGATGCCATCAGGTTGGGAATCACCATTAAAGATATGCAATCAAGTGCATGGATGCATGTGATTGATGCAAAGACTTCATACAACGTCTTTCTTGGAAGGCCTTGGATACATGAGAATAAAGTAGTTCCATCTACCTACCATCAATGTTTAAAATACTACGAGGGTAAAGTCGAGAAGAAGATAGTTTCTAATGATGATCCATTCACCGAGGCTGAGTCACACTTTGCCGATGCAAAGTTCTACTTAAAGAACTGTATTGTGAAGGAGCTAAAAGTTGATAATGTCATGAAAAGCAAGAATGACGAGCCCACAACTAAAAGAGCTGAGGTGACTGCTGGTAGAGCCAAAGTTGTTACTGAAGAGGTGCAACCTAACTCGAATAAATCTTATAGAGGAGATATTGCGCCTTATGGCAAGAAAGTAACTCTTGCACTCCTATATGTCCCTAAAAGGAAGAAAGATGAAGGTGAATCATCTAATCTCCAAACTAACATGCTAAAGGAGTTAACTCTTCCGTTAAAATGAATTGAGGCAGTAAAGTTATCCTCAAATCCACTTGCAGGGTTTGTGGCCCAAAATCGTTTGCAGAATGTGGCACTCCCTATACAGCGAACAAATGAAGGTTTTGATCCTAATGTTTACAGGTCATTTGCAAAAGCTGGATACAATCCCAATGAGCCGTCAAAGTTAGGGAAGCTCCCATCAAAAGCTGCGACGAGGCAACAACGTGAAGATTTGGGATAAGAGAAACCGTCACCAGTGCGCATCTCCATAAGAAGGGCGAGTAATAATGATAGCACTGTAGAAGATGAATTTGTCCCTTTTAACAAGCCTTTTGCCTTTGATCGACTTGGAAAATCAACTGTGAGGACTTCCGTGTTTGAGAGATTGGATCCATTAAAGAAAGTGAATAAGTTCCAGAGAAATTATCGAAATACAAGAACACCCGATTCGCCCAAACTTCAGAAGATCTCTAAGGATTTCCAAAGTCTGGTTCCTTTTAGAATAAGGCGACAAACAAAAGTCATGGTTTCGTGTGATGAGGTACTAAAGGTGAAGTCATACACTATGGTCTACACTAAAGAACGTGATGAAGACGAAGAAAGTGTGGGTTCTTCATATCATGTCACTGCACAAGGGAGCACGGTGTTTCATCTCGAATGGAGGATGAGGAGAAATTGGAGGATGTTTCACCATGTTATCACATATCCTTCAATGATGGGGACCCTCAAGAAGATGAAGATGCGAAAGATGCTCCCCCGAAACTTGAAGAAGGGGTGAAGGCAACGATTGATGCCTTAAAAGAAGTTAACCTTGGCACAGATGAAGGACCAAGGCCCACATACCTAAGTGCTTTACTAGCAATCGATGCAGAAAGCACTTATATCGAGTTACTCAAGGAGTTCAAGGATGTATTTTCTTGGAGTTACAAATAAATGCCTGGCTTGGACCCTAAAGTAGCAGTTCATTACCTTGCAGTCAAGAATGGCGCTCTTCCTGTTAAGCAAGCCCAAAGGCGCTTTAAGCCGGACTTGGTTCCCTTGATCGAAAGTGAAGTTAACAAACTCATTGAAGCTGGCTTTATTCACAAATTTAAATACCCAACATGGGTATCAAGTATTTTCCCTGTAAGGAAGAAGAATGGCTAAGTTCGGGTGTGCGTTGACTTTAGAGATATCAAAAATGCGTGTCCCAAAGATGAATTCCCGCTTTCTATTCCAGAGCTGATGATCGATGCTACTACTGGGTACGAGGCAATGTCATTTACGGACGGTTCATCGGGTTATAACCAAATTCGCATGGCGCCAAAAGATGAAGAGCTTACTGCATTCCGTACCCCCAAGGGTATTTATTACTACAAGGTAATGCCTTTTGGCTTAAAGAATACTAGTGCTACTTACCAAAGGGCTATGCGGAATATTTTTGATGATCTTCTCCACAAGAATGTCGAATGCTATGTTGACGACTTGGTGGTAAAATCAAGAGAGAAGAGTGACCACTTGAAAGACTTAAGAATGGTGTTTGAGTTGCTCCGGATGTACCAACTTAGGATGAAACCATTGAAATGTGCCTTTGGAGTTACTTCTAGAAAGTTCCTTTGTTTTATTGTCCGACATCGAGGGATAAAAATTGATCAAGCCAAGGTGGATGCCATTTTGAAGATGCTTGAGCCTTGCAATATTCATGAATTGAAAAGTCTGCAAGGAAAGATAGCATACCTTACGAGATTCATCTCAAAACTAGCTGGAAGGTGCCAACCATTCAGTCGCCTCATGAAGAAAGGTGTTCCTTTCTAATGGTCCAAGCTTGTAGCAATTTCTTTGAAAACATCAAAACTTACTTGATGAAGCCTCCAATTTTGGCACCCCCTATACCTGAAAAGTCGTTGATACTATATATTTTAGCACAAGAAAGGTCTGTTGGAACGTTATTGGCCCAAGAAAATAGTGAAGGGAAAGAAAACTCCCTTTACCACTTGAGCAGGATGATGACACCAAATGAGTTGAATTATTTGCCAATCAAAAAGTTATGTTTGGCACTAGTTTTCTCAATCCAAAAGTTGAAGCTAACCGACGAACTACCTGATGAGGATGCAATGGTCATTGAAGTTCAACCTCCATGTAAGATGTACTTTGATGGTACTGCACATCGCGGAGGAGCTGGTGCTGGCGTAGTATTTGTCACTTCTCAAGGTGAAGTTCTGCCCTACTCTTTTACATTGACGCAACTCTGCTCTAACAACGTTGTTGAGTATCAAGCATTAATACTTGGGCTTGAAATGGCTGTCGAAATGAAGCGGTTGTAATTACAAGTCTTTGGTGACTCTCAGTTGGTGATCAACTAGCTTTTAGGTAGTTACGAGGTCAAGAAACCTGAACTACGCCCATATCATGATTATGCTAAAATATTAATGGGGTGGGTCGGTGACGTGACTATTGAACATGTGCCAAGGAAATAAAAGAAGAAGGTTGATGCTTTAGCTGCCCTAGTATCATCGTTAATCCTGTCTGATCAAGTGCAAGTTACTATCTGCCAAAAATGGGTAGTACCGATGCCAAATGAGGGTGAAGGTGAAGAAAATGAACTCGAGCATCTTGTGGCCGTTTCTGAGGCTGGGAAGGAAGAATGGCGACAACCCATTATTGATTACTTGAGCTACGGGATACTCCCAGAAAATTCGAGGAGAAAGACTGAAATCTATCGTCGTGCACCTCGCTTCCTTTACTACAAAGATACTCTATATAGAAGATCATTTGAGGGAGTACTCTTGCGATGTTTAGGGGAAGATGAAGCACTCCAAGCTTTGCAAGAAGCGCATTCTGGGGTATGTGGATCACATCAGTCTGGACCAAAGCTCCACTTCCATATAAAAAGAATGGGATATTATTATCCAACTATGGTAAAAGATTGCTTGGACTACGCTCGAAGATGTAAGGCTTGCCAGTTCCATGCAAATTTTATTCATCAACCTCCTGAAGTGCTACATCCGACTGTTGCATCATGGCCATTTGATGCTTGGGGACTAGATGTTGTTGGACTATTGCCAAAATCCTCTAGCGGACACTTATACATTTTGGCTGCAACTGACTACTTCTAAAAATGGGCTGAAGTCGTTTCTCTTAAGGAGGTAAAGAAGGAAAATGTTGCAAGTTTCATCCGAGTAAACATAATCTATCGCTTTGGAATTCCTCGCTATATAATAACAGATAATGGTAAGTCATTCGACAATAGGTTGATGAACAAGATTTGTGATCTCTTTGGCTTCAAGTAACGTAACTCTTCTATGTACAATGATGCCGCCAATGGTCTAGTTGAGGCATTCAACAAGACTCTATGCAACTTGTTAAAGAAAGTTGTCTCCAAATCCAAACGAGATTGGCATGACCGTATGGAAGAAGCTATGTGGGCATACAGGACAACTCATCGCACACCAATACAAGCGACCCCTTATTCACTTGTCTATGGAGTCGAAGTCGTTTTACCACTTGAGCGTCAAATACATTCATTATGATTAGCTATTCAAGAAGGTATCATTGATGAATAAAATGCTCGACTTCGACTAAAAGAGTTAGAGTCTCTTGGTGAGAAGAGGTTGGAATCTCAACAGAGTCTTGAATGTTACCAAGCTCGATTTTCTCGTGCGTTCAATAAAAGAGTTCGCCCAAGATCCTTTCAAGTAGGAGATCAAGTCTTTGTCGTACGAAGACCCATTATTACTTCCCACAAAATTGTAGGGAAGTTCACTTCAAAATGGGATGGGCCATATGTCGTACAAGAAGCTTTCTCAAATGGGGCTTACAAGCTGGTTGATGCAGACGGCATGAGAATCGGCCCTATCAATGGCAAGTTTTTGAAGAAGTATTATCCTTGAATTTGCAACTCTCCTTGACGCACGACCCTAAACTGCATGCTCCTACACTCCTAGCCCGCATGAGTCTAAACTGTGTACGTCCCACCACCAAAAGAAAAGTCTACTAGGTTGAAAACCTCTAAAGAGGCGACCTAGGCAAAAGTTAGGACAAAAAAATAAATAAATAAAAAGTCCGCTAGGTTGAAAACCTCGAAAGAGGCGGCCTAGGCAAAAGATAGGACATAAAAAAAAATCACCCATTCTGAACTACGGTATGACTTGATTCTCTTCCTTGAGGTACGTAGGCAGCTTAGAGTTTCATTATGAGTTCAGACACATAAGTTCAAAAGATACATAATCCCCCAATCGTTGTCCGAATGAAGTACGATGGAATGTAATCCATTCAATCAGCACTTGAAAATCAAGCTGAGATACCATTCTTCTGTTAAACTTTGGATCTCATTTGATTTTAAGGGGGCAAGCCGCTATGGTAAATTGGTGTCTTCAATAAAATGATTATAGTCTTTTAGGAGGCTACAAAAGTATTTGCATTGAAGTCTGGGATTCGCTACATTTTCATGTTCCAATAACTTTCAAGTTTGTTGGTCTTCATATTCGTTCACTATCCTAAAAAAAAAAGGGAGGGGGGG
>AWOL01S0018993.1:45090-57284 GCA_000715115.1 Nicotiana otophora | reverse complement strand
AAGGCAAGTTCATGCCCTGGGAAGTCCATCCCGAATATCGATGATCATCTACGCTCACTGGGGGTATGTACAGACTCCGGAGGGGCTCCTACATCCCAAGCATAATACAAAGCCAATATGGCCTACTGCAGGCGGGCAGTTCCGATCCGTATAATAACAAAGCATATAAGGCCTGCTGCAGGCGGGCAGACCCGATCCATAAAATAGTAAAGCAAATAAGGCATGTTGCAGGTGGGCGGCCCCGATCCAGAAAATAGTAAAGCCAATAAGGCCTGCTGCAGGCGGGCAACCCCGATCTAGAACAATAATAAAGTATAAAGCCATTATGGCCTGCTACAGGCGGGCAGCCCCGATCTATTTAATAATAACATATATAAAGCCAAATGGCCTGTTGCGTTGCTAAGCTCAATCCCATAAATATCCTCACAATGGAAAATTATTACCGAGTGTGAAATATATATTTTTGAACAATTAATTCAACAACAACACGACCCCATGGGTCCCAAAATATTGGCACATAGCCTAAACATGATCTTTAATAGGAGCCTCAGCTCAATTTCTCTAATACGTGGAGAATGTTTAAATAATAACATAATTCATTAATCTTACAACTGCACAAGATTTATTCAAGACACAATTTATATGGTGCGCATCCACATGCTCATCACCTATCGTGTATGTCATCTCCAAACAATTTATATCATACCAAATTCGGGGATTCATACCCTCAGAACCAATTTAGAAGTGTTACTTACATCAAGCCGTGAAATTCTTATTCTGCAATGTCCTTTCCTCGTGAATTGGTCTCCAAACGCCTCGAATCTGGCTATAAATAATTCGTTTCAGTCAATAAAATTCATTGGAATTAATTCCATAAGAAAATAATCATTTTCTATAAAAATTAGAAAATTAGCTCAAAACTTGCCAGTGGGGCCTATGTCTCGGAACTCGACAAAAGTTACAAAATCCGGAAGCTCATTCAACCACGAGTCTAACCATACTAATTTTACCAAAATCCGACTCTAACTCAACCCTCAAATCTTCAATTTAAACCAAGAGGGTTTTCAAACATTCCCAACTCATGTCACCAATTAAATTATAAAACAACAATGGATTCGGGTAATTTAACCAATATTGAGTTAAGAACACTTACCCCATTGTTTTCCTTGAAACACTCCTGAAAATCTCCTCTTCCGGAGCTCCAATCCGTCAAAAACTTTCAGAACTTAAACTCACTGCCCAGGCTTTTCTTCTTCGCGAACGCGCTCAGTGCCTCGCGTTCGCGAAGCACAAAATTGTTCCTGTCCAAATTCCTCCGTCGCAAATGAGACATCACCCTCGCGTTCGCGAAGCACAAAATGCCTCGTCCTCAATGCCTTCTACGCGAATGCATTCCACCCATCGCAAACGCGATGGTTCGTTCCCCCTCACTATGCAAACGCGCCACCCCCTACGCGAACGTGTAGACCAATTGCCTCGGGTCCTAAGCTGCTTCCTCTCTTCTTCGCGAATGCGTAACACATCTCGCGTTCGTGATGCACACCTAGTCCACCCTTCGCGAATGCGAAGAGAAAATATTGCCAGCCTCTCAATTCCTCTTCGTGAACACGAGGCTCCACTCGCGAATGCGATGAAGGAAACCAGATGGTGCATCAGAAAAATTCCAGTAGAGTTCCAAGTCCAAAATCCAACCCGTTAACGATCCGAAACTCGCCCGAGCCCCTCTAGACATCAACAAAATATAACCACAAGTCCTAAAACATCATACGAACTTAGTTGAACCCTCAAATAACCTAAAACAATGCTAAAACCATGAATTACACCCCAATTCAAGCCTAATGAACTTTGAAATTTCTAATTTCTACAAACGACTCCAGAACCTATCAAATCACGTCCGATTGACCTCAAATTTTGCACACCAGTCATAAATTCAATAATGAAGCTATTCAATTTTCCAGAATCAGATTTCATGCCCGATATCAAAAAGTCAACTCCCCGGTCAAACTTCCCAAAATTAAATTTTCGGCATTTCAAGCCTAATTCCACTACGGACCTCCAAATAATTTTTTGGACATGCTCCTATGTCCGAAATCACCATACGAAGCTATTGGAATCATCAAAATTAAATTCCTAGGTCGTTTACTCATAAGTCAATATCCGGTCAACTATTTCAACTTAAGCTTCCAACATGAAAATTCATCCTTCCAAGCTAACTTCGAAATACCTTAAAAATAAAACTGACAATTCCCACAATTGATAATACCTCATAGGAAGTTATTCAAGATTTCAAATAGTTGAAAGGAGCATAAATGCTCAAAACGACCGGTCGGGTCGTTATAATCTCCCCCACTTAAACATACGTTCGTCCTTGAACGTGATAAGAGTTGTTCTTAAACTTCAAATCTCTATTCCACCTTACCACACACATACCCGGGGGTGATCTCACATCACCCTATTCTATATAGGCCTGACAACATAACACAACTGAAAATCATTAATTGAACCTTAGCCCAAAGCTTGGAGCACAATTTTTGACACCAAGACTTATTTCCAAGATCTAAATCTCACACACTGTATAAGTATGAACAAGCTATATCAAGCTATAACCATAATCCCAGATATAATAATGTAACATATTACGCAACACACATGCTCGCAACACCATTCCCGATCACAGTAACTACTCAAACCAACCAAGTACAAGTATTAAACCTTATATCAAGCGAAAACGCATTCCAAAACCTTCGTGCACTGCTGATAATAAATGAAACGTGCAAAAATAGCATGACCCCATATCAGAGCAACAAGCCATGGAGCTCTCTTGCCCCAACCAGAACCATAATCACTTTCTAAGCCGACTTTCAATATTATCCTCCCAATATACCAGAATCAAACCTGATAGTATCTGTTCTAGGTCCAATGACCTTATTTTTATAAAACACAACTATCCCACAGACACGCCACCTCAATATAACTCCAGCCACCACTGCGCAATCCGTGTACCCAAATATGGGAGATGTCTCAAGGAAGAGAACCATATTGCAAGTTCAACAAGCACCACTACAACTGTAATGCTATAAGATCATTATATATAGTAGAACCAAGACACACAAATTTAATAATAGTAACCAGCTCTTCTAAAGCTCACATTAACATCACTCGCACGGACAACTCACGTGCTATAGTATCAATACTGGGATCCGCTGTAACGACCCGGCTGGTCGTTTCGGGAGTTATAGCCCCGTTTCCCCCATTTCTATTTCCTTTATTCTCTTAAGCTATATTATGTTATATGGGGTTAGTTGGTTCGGGACGGGAGTGGTTTCAGAGTGAATTGAGACACTTAGTCTCTTAAGTACAAACTTAAGTTGGAAAAGTCAACCGGATGCTGACCTATGTTTCAACGATCTCAGATTTGAATTCGTTAGGTGATTTTGGACTTAGGAGTGCGTCCGGAATGTGATTTGGAGGTTCGTGGTAGAATTAGGCTTGAATTGGCGAAATTATAAATTTGGTGATTTTTGGTCGGCAGTGGAAAATTTGATATCGAGGTCAGAATAAAATTCCGGAAGTTGGAATGGGTTCGTAGCGTCATTTGTGATGTGAGTGCAAAATTTGAGGTCATTCATACGTGGTTTTGTTGGTTTCGGCATCGGTTGCCGAATTTGGAAATTTAGAAGTTCTTAGGCTTGAATCCGAGGGTAATTTGGTGATTTGATATTGTTTTGAGTGATTTGAAAGTTCGACTAAGTTCGTATGTTGATATATGACCTATTAGTAATTTTAGTTGAGGTCCCGAGGGCCTCGGGGTGATTCCAAGTGATTAATGGACTTGTCGAAGTTCGAAAATACAGCTAAAGATGCTGCTATTGCTATTTCCGCACCTACGGAAGGAGGAGTCGCAGGTGTGAGGCCGCTGGTGCGCGTGGGGAGTTCGCAGGTGCGGGCAATACTGGGCTAGGCAGGTTGCACAAGTGCGAGTTAGAGGTCGCATCTGCGAGCCCATAGGTGCGAAACCTGGGGTGCAAATGCGGAAAGGGGGATGCTGGGTAGGCTTCACAGAAGCGGAGCATGAGCGTGCAAGTGTGCTTTCACAGGAGTGAGAATTTTTTGCACATATGCGGAAAAATGTGTGGCCAAGGCTGGAGTGCAGGCACGAAGGATTGGCCGCACCTGCGAGCCAGCACGAGGCCTGGAGCGCAGGTACGGAAGCTGGGGAATTAAGTGGAGTTTGCGGATGCAGCACCTTGTCCGCAGGTGCGGAAAAAGAGCTCGCAGGTGCAAAAAACCTTGGCAGAAACCATAAATAGAACCCTTCGAGATTTTGGTTCATTTCCACCATTTTCAAGCCGATATTTGGAGCTTTTGGAGTGATATTTGAAGGGTGATTCTAGGCCTATAAGTGAGGTAAGTCGGTGCAGCCCTAATACTTGTATACATGGTGATTTTCCGTTGTTTAATCATTGTAATTAGTGAAAATGAGGGGTTAGGGCTTGAAATGTTTAAGAGTTTAATTTAAGGGTTTGAAGGACCAAACGATGTCGGAATTTGATGAATTTGGTATGGTTAGACTCGTGAGTGAATGAGCTTTCTAGTTTTGTAAATTTTGTCGGATTTCGAGACATGGACTCGGGGGCCGGCTTTGAGCCAATTTTGGGTTTTGGTCTAATTTGATAGTTTTTCTTGTGGAATTCATTCCATTAGCATATATTGATGGTATTGTACTGATTGTAAATAGATTTGAGCATTGGGAGGCTGAGTCCAGAGACAAGAGCATTGTGGGGTAGAGATTTGACCAGTTTGAGGTAAGTAACGATTGTAAATCTAGTCCTGAGGGTATGAAACCCCGGATTTTGTATCATTATACTATCTTTAGTGACGCACATGCTAGGTGACGAGCGTGTGAGCGTGCACTGTTGGGGATTCATGACTTGGTCCGTCCCGTAGCAACTATAAAGTTTCATACTTTGTTGAAACTATATGATACTTGTATAGTTTAGAAAGAATTTCTGTAAATTAGGCTGAATGCCATGTTTGGGCCTTGCGCCAATGCTGTTTGGACCATTAGGGGCTGTTTCTTACCATCCTCTCATGTTTTCGATTAAAACTCTATACTCAGTCATGTTTATACTTGTTTACCGCATAACTAAGTTTTATGACTCAATTTTGATGCATAAATATTTTGGGCCGAATGCCCTGTTTTACTGAAATGCCCGAGTGGCTCGAGAGGTTTATGACTGAGTGAGGCCGAGGGCCTGATTTGTTAGGATGAGTGTGGATCGGTGTTGCCCGCCTGCATCATACTTTATTATTATAGCACGTGAGGTTTCCATGCAGATCGTGATTTGTCTATGACAGATTGGTATCAGAGCCTAGGTTACATAGGTCTCACGAGTCATGAGCGGATTTAGTAGAGTCTTGCGGATCGGTACAGAGACGTCTGTACTTATCTTTGAGAGGCTGCAGAACCCATAGAAAAATTTCACTTTCTTGTATTCTATCGTGCGAAATTGATTCAGCTTGAAACATAACTCTTTGAATTCCTTCCACGCATTCGTATGCGCACAAGAGCGCTCGATATCAGTTGTTCATCGCCGGCTTGTGATTCTATGAACAAGGTTCGAGATGTGTATTATGTGTTTTGGTGATGGGCTAGTCTGGAGGACTTGAGGCCAGGTTTAAACCATAGCTTCGGCTCGGTAGCTTCAATTGTAACCTGTACATTTGGACTCATATGTCCAGTAATGCCCCTACGAGTGGAATTCGTGGCTCGATGAGTGGTGGAATGGCTTTGTGATGAGTATGATATAATTGCAGGATGTGTTAAGACGATTTGAATGTAACGAGAAGTGTTTCCTTGTAATGTAAAGGAAGTCCATTAGGCACTTGATTTTTTATTTTGATGTGACGTACGGTCTCGAGTGTGAATGTTTTGAAGGATCTTTCACGTTGTTAAATTTTGGGGCAAATTAAATTCTCATGTCTTGTAAATGAGTTAGGACTCAAGAAGAGTAAGTGATTGTGTAGTAATTGTGGTTGCGAATGGGGCAAATTAAATTCTTATGCCGCTGAACGAGATCCTAATTCACAAAATGAAAAGCCGGGTCATTACATTTACATATGGAGATACCAAATCGCCACAAAGATTATCCAAACTTGATAGGATAATCTACACTTCATTTGAATTTGTAACACCAATGATTCTAGGATGCGACATTTCGGACCATATGCCAATAAAGTTAAGGTTGGAACGCCCAGGTAAAGTTGCACAAGTGGAGAAGAAAAACAATTGGTATCCAAAGATGCACTATGTGAGAATTAAGTCCAATTGCAGTTGTGTTGGTTTTGTGAAACTATGAGATTGGCAATTCTCTTCTCTTCACCCCATTCCACCCTTCCCCCTTCTTTTTGGGCCATGAACAGTGGACTTCTACTAATGCTTTCAATTAGGGGTGTTCATAAGAACCCAAAAAATCGAACCAAATCGAAAACTGAACCAAACCGATCAACGAAACCGATACGTTTTATGTTTGGTTTTGGTTTTAATCAAATCATAACCGAAAAAACTGACTATAAAAGTAGGTATTTAAATTTATTATTACACCTATATATATATATATATATGTATGTATATTTGTATATAAAGTTTCTAAAATTATATGGTACATATTAGTCATTTGTATTTTTAGTCTAGTTCTTTGCTATTATAATAATCTAATTTTTTGCCTTTACATTCTAGTTTGATTGGTAGTTTTCTTTTACTATATACAAGAATTTATTTCATGTTAAAAATAATTAATTTTTAATTGAGTACTTAAATTCTTCATCACTATTTGATTCAATTATCATTAATATATCTTGAAAATGATAGATTTCTCAAAGAGTAATTTATTGGATAGTGTTACGTTGAAAATGTATTCGCCGAAATATGCGTTTGGTAGTGTATGTCTCATATTTAAGAAAACCTCCGATAAATAACCGAAAACACCGAAACACAGACAAAAATCGACATAAACCGAATCGATAAAAAACCGACTCAATTGGTTTGGTTTGGTTCCTATATTTGAAAAACCCACTTACTTGGTTTGGTTCTTTTTAGGAAAAAACCAACCCAAACAGAACCATGAACACCCCTAGCTGTGTCATAGTGAGGGCTCAAGTCAAGTTTTCATATTTCAAAAAGTGATCTATGCAGAAAGTTGTAAGTAAAATTTGCAAGTAGATGAAAACACTGGTTGCGGTAATATATTACCCTCTTAATATTGTACCTGAGAAGATAAAGTTTAAAAATGACAGTAAAGACAACAAAGGAAGATCTCAAATCTTTTACATTAAAGTTCTAGAGTACTGCAAAGTATCAAAGAAAGTTGAAGATGTACTTAATATGAAGTGGAAGTTATTTGGTTCCTATTTTAGAAAGAAGTGGTCTGCATCTGTAATACCCCGGACTTTAGACAGTGTCCCACGTCGGCAAAACACAAGAGTGGTATTAGAGCTCTCTTGTGTTTTGGCGATGTGGAACTCTTTCTAAAGCCTAGGGTGTTACATACACCCCCTCTTAGGGATTCAACATCCTCGTTGAGGTTTGCCCCCACTGCATGGGATTCGCCTACACTCAGCACTGAGGCTTGCCCTGCCTAATCGAGATTTTCCTAAACTAAGTTGAACTCTAACCCAACATCGGCAGGGCTGACACAAGAGTGGATATGATACCATTTGTAACAGACCAGCTCGCTAGTGATATTGTCCGCTCTGGGCTAGGCCCTCACAGGTTTAAAACGCGTCACCAAGGTCTAAGGCTTGTTAATTTATATACCCAGCATCCCTTTTGTGATTTATCGATGTGGGACTCCATTTAAACTCTGGGGTGTTACATACACCTTATCTTATGGACTCAGCGTCCTCGCTAAGGTTTGCCCCACTGCATGGTATTCGCCTAGGCTCAACACTGAGTTTTGCCCCGCCTAACCGGGATTCGCCTAAACTCAGTTGACATCTGACCCACCATCAACATGGCTCACACAAGAGTGGCTCTGATACCATTTGTAGCAGACCAGCCCGCTAGTGGTATTGTCTGCTCGGGGCTTAGGCATTCACGGATTTAAAACCCGACACTAGGATCTAAGGCTTGTTAACTTATATATCCAGCATCACTCTTGTGTTTTGCCGATGTGGGACTCTGTCTAAAGTTTGGAGTGTAACAACATTATTATGCAATGGAGAAACAAACAAGTTAAATAATACAACTGGAAATAATGAGTTTTTCATCTCTAATTTATCTTTAGGATAGGAAACAAACTAATAATTAAAAAGGGGTGTAGGGGACGCATATACACAAAGAACTCTATATATATGCACCAAGAGCCATTTCTTACTTACAGACGCTATACAAATTCAAAAAACAAAGAGAACTAGAGTTTGAAAAACGAGAGAAGCATAACAGAATGAGCGCTTCAAGTTCATCGAACATTTCCAATGAATATTATTGGAAATTGTTATGTGGAATGTCAGTCACTGTTATGAGAAAAATACATTTAGTAAAGAGGCTATAGAAGCGTATATACATATGCACAAACCACACTTGATAGTATTCCAAGAGTGCGAAATGCACATCAAATGGAAAACTAGCACTGACATGAAAACTTTGTGTTACTATGGGACAAAGAACGCATCAACTGTGATATATCTTTTAGATATCACAAAGAAAATGCCAGAGGGATTGACAAATATGTATCGACAAATATTCAACTGGTTAAATATCCATCGGTTAAGTTCAAATTTTATGGAGTTTATGGAGACCTAACATATGGTCTAGATTTAGAACCATTAAAATTGACACCACATCCTGAGTCACGTAATAAGTTATACGATACATCATGACCTATGATCGGGGGATGCTAATCTAACCCGCCCATCATAGAGAATCATCAGATCTCCAAATACAAAAGAGCAGATGAGTAACTTCACCAATTTTACGGCTAGCCCCAGTATTTTAGATTTACATTTCAACCCTTTTACATATGGAGATACCAAACTACCACAAAGATTATCCAAACTTGATAGGATAATCTGCACTTTGAAATTTTACATTTCATTTGAACGTGTAACACCAACGATTCTACGAAGCGACATTTCGGACCATATGCCGATAAAGTTGAGGTTGGCACGCCAAGGTAAAGTTGCTCAAGCGGAGAAGAAAATATTTGTATCCAAATAGGCACTATGTGAGAATTAAGTCCAATTGCAGTTGTATTGGTTTTGTGAAACTACGAGATTAGCAGTTCTCTTTCTGCCCTCCCTTTTCTGGGCCATAAACAATGGACTTCTACTAATGCTTTCAATCTCAAATGCAAAATAAGTGCATAAAGTACTTATTTTGTCAAATGCTGCTAATATCTTTTCAGTTTATGTTATTTTGTTACTGCTCATTCATTTCCTTCTTTGATTTAGTTAATGATGCTTGATAATTTATTATTTTAAATGCTTTAATAATGTCGTGTATACGAGGACTAATATTTCTCCATCCAAGTATGATTGTATTTGCATTAATGTGCATCTCTAATTTAAAATAGCAATCTATAATTACTAGATCACTTTGTTCAAATGACCTTTTGATTGAAATATGATCCTATTTTCTGTAAATTGGACTTCTGTGTTGGCGTTACCTACTTACCATTAAATACTTCTGCTCTGTAGGATTCACAAGTGGTCAAAATGTTAGAAGCCATATATAAACAGGCCAGTCCATATGTTATTCCACTCTACTATACCAAGCTCGTGTTTGAAGAAGTCATCGTTAGGTTTGGACCAAGCTTATAATAAAGATAATTCTTCATTCAAATTTATAACACACTCTTTTTATTAATAATATAAATATACAAACTAAAGCTTATTTCAAGGACTTCCTCGTATAAAATGAAGAGTTTATGTTTTGCCTTCTAATTATGTCAGAAGTTTTTACATATCAAGTTAAGTTGACCTCTAACACAAATCATAATTACTTTGATATGATAACTTGTAAAATTGCTCAAGTGTAATTAAGAAAATTACAACGTCTTATATGTGTAACTTAAGTAACTCTAAAATAAAAGGAAATTTGGCACTCTATGGCCAATGGGACAAACATATGGCATGAAATATCCCAACTTATCATTATTGGCATGATTTAGCCCAATTCGATTATTTTAGTAAAACAATTAGAAAAGTTCAAAATAGTTCATCTTCTTCCTAAGCATTCCTTTACCACGTAATAGTACCACCTCGTCAATGCCATTTTAACACTTCCGCCACCTTCATTCACTAAAACACCATCAGAAATTCATTGAATTCACTGAATTTGGAGAAGATTTTGAAACCCGCAACTATTGATCAAGCTTGAAGCTCTAAGATCTTATAATTTGAAGTTTATGTTCAAATATTTTATTGATAACACTTGTGTGAAGCTTGTTCTAAAACTATAGCTCATTCGAAGAGTTGGTCGTTGATTTGAAAACACTTGTGGGTTGATTTAAAGAGCCGCTAGTCGGAATTTCGAGCTGGACAAGCTCGAAAAAGACGAGCTGAAGCGCGGTGTATATATAATTGTGTATATACCCTATATACATGCATGTGTAGATCTTCCATGTACATATATCTCCTGTATATCATATACATTTTTGATATCCATGAAAATATGTGTGGGTATATATGATATACATATGTGATATACATTATGGTTGCAACGTTTTCCAAGTCGATGTCAGCTCTGAATTTTGTCTCAAAAGCAGTCCAAATCCCCTTTAATATCCTTCAACTTTGTATATAACTTTGTCTAGGTGTTTCCAAAAAACTTCAATTATACCTACTTAAAAACAAAACTAATCAAAATGTTTCCGGAGGGGCCCCTTCAGCCCAAGCCCTATAATCTGCACGGAAAACTCACGTGCGATAATAATAAAGTATGCTGCAGGCGGGCAGCCCCGATCCACACTCATCCTCACAAATCAAGCCCTCGGCCTCACTCAGTCATAAAGTATGCTGCAGACGGGCAGCNTTGGCCTTCGATCGAGGTCCTCAATCCTGGTCCTTGGTCCTGCCCCTCGATCCTGGTTCTCGATCCTGGGCTCGATCATGGCTTTGATCGTGGCCCTCGACCCCGAGCTCGATCATGCCTTCGATAGTGCCAACCATGAATTACACCCCAATTTAAGCCTAATGAACTTTGAAATTTCTAATTTCTACAAATAACTCTGAAACCTATCAAATCACATCCGATTGACCTCAAATTTTGCACACAAGTCCTAAATGACATAATAGAGGTATTCCAATTTTCAGAATCGGATTTCGACCCCGATATCAAAACCCCCCGGTCAAACTTCTCAAAAATAAAACTTTCGGCATTTCAAGCCTAATTCCTCTATAGACTTCCAAATAATATTCCGGACGCACTCCTAAGCCCAAAATCACCATACGGAGCTATTGGAATCATCAAAATTCAAATCTGAGGTCGTTTACATATGGGTCCATATCCGGTCCACTTTTCCAACTTAAAATCTTCAATTATGAGACTAGGTGTCTCATTTCACTTCGAGTTCCTTCCGAACTCGAACCAACTAACCCGATATAACATAATATAGCTGAATGACACAAAAAGAAGTAGGAATGGGAAAAACAGGGTTATAACTCTCAAAACGAACGGCTAGGTCGTTACATCCTCCCCCTCTGAAACATCCGTTCGTCCTCGAACGGGTCTAGAAACATACCTGGAGTCTCGAATAGGCGTGGATATCTTCTCCGCATCCCCCACTCAGTCTCCCAGGTGGCCTCCTCCACAGGCTAACCTCTCCATTGCACCTTCACTGAAGCTTTGTCCTTTGACCTCAACCTTCGAATCTGCCGATCCAAAATAGCCACCGGTTCCACATCATAAGTCATATCACCCTCTAACTGAACCTTGCTGAAATCCAAAACATGGGACGGATCTCCAATATACTTCCGGAGCATGGAAACATGAAACACTGGATGCACACTCGACAAGCTGGGTGGCAAGGCAAGCTTATAAGCCACCTCTCCTATCTTCTGAAGCACCTCAAAAGGCCCAATGAACCGGGGGCTCAGCTTGTCCCTCTTCCTAAACCTCATAACACCCTTCATGGGTGATACCTTCAGCAAAACCTTCTCCCCAACCATAAAAGACACATCATAGACCTTCCTAT
>AWOL01S0018993.1:20729-35129 GCA_000715115.1 Nicotiana otophora | reverse complement strand
ATATCAGGAAATCTTAGTAAAATACCACATGCTTTTAAAAATCAGGATTTGAATCAAACATCTCGTTTAAACCCAGTTCCAGTAAAAATCATTTAAAGACATCTTTCCAATAGTTTTTCAAACAAAGGCTCAATTCAAAGGTGAGAAAAATGAAGAAATCATAAACAACCCCTCGGGTAAAACATCACTCATATACAGCCCATCGGGCAAACCTCACAGTCACTCGTGCCACTCGGGCATACCTCATAATTACTCTTGCCACTCGGGCATACCTCATAATCTCTCTTGCATCCCAATCACTCATTACTCGGCACTCGGCACTTGGCACTCACACTCAGTAGGTACTTGCGCTCACTGGGGGTGTGTACAGACTCCGGAGGGGCTCCTTCAGCCCAAGCACTATAATCTACACGGAAAACTCACGTGCGATAATAATAAAGTATGCTGCATCCGGGCAGCCCCGATCAACACTCATCCTCACAAAACAGGCCCTCGGCCTCACTCAGTCATAAAGTATGCTGCAGGCGGGCAGCCCCGATCCACACTCATCCTCACAAATCAGGCCCTCGGGCATTTTAGTAAAACAGGGCATTCGGCCCAAAACATTTATATGCATCAAAATAGAGTCATAAAACTGAGTTATGTGGTAAACAAATATAAACATGGCTGATTATAGATTTTCAATCAAAAACAGTGAGAGGATGGTTTGAAATAGCCCCTAAGGGTCCAAACAGCATTGGCGCAAGGCCCAAACATGGCACTCAACCCAATTTACAGAAATATTTTCTAAAACATATAAGTATCAAATGGTTTCAACAAAGTATGCAACTTTACAGTTGCTACGGGACGGGCCAAGTCACAAACCCCAACAGTGCACGCCCACACGCCCGTCACCTAGCATGTGCGTCACTTCAAAATAATAGAATGATACGAAATCCGGGGTTTCATACCCTCAAGACTAGATTTACAATCATTACTTACTTCAAACCGGTAAAAGCTCTACCCCGCAATGCTCTTGCCTCTGGACTCTGCCTCCAAATGCTCCAAATCTATTTACAATCAATATAATACCATCAATATACGCTAATGGAATAAATTCCACAAGAAAAGCTTCAAAATTAGACCAAAACCTGAAATTGGCTCAAACATCACATCTGGGGCCCACATCTTGTAACTCGACAAAAGTTATAAAATTCGAAAGCCCATTCATCCACGAGTCTACCTATACCAATTTTACCAAAATCCGACCTCAACTCGACCCTCAAATCTACAAATCTTATTTCCAAATTTTCTAAGTTCCAATCTCTGATTTACACCTCCCAATCATGTAATCTAGTCGGATTATTCGATGATAATTCAATATTATGGTGTAGAAATGATCACAGGGGACTTACCTCAAGGTTTCCTTGAAAATATATCAAACATCGCCTCTCCCCAAGCTCCAATGTGTCACAAATGGCAAATGGGACGAAGTCCCTATTTTTATAATTTAACCCAGACATCCTTGGTTTTGCCTCAATCTTGGCCTTCGATTGAGGTCCTAGGCTTTCCCCATAGATCCTAGTTCTCAATCCTGGGCTCGATCATGGCTTCAATCGTGGCCCTCGACCCTGAGCTCGATCATGCCTTCGATCGTGGCCCTCGACTCTGGGCTTGATCATGTCTTCGATCGTGCCCCTCGACCCTGAGCTCGATCTGGCTTCAATCGTGGCCCTTGACCTTGAGCTTGATCTAGGCTTCAATCATGGACTTCAATCCTGAGCTCGATCTGGGCTTCGATTTCTGGGCAGAAGCAATTTCCAACAGAAGGAAATTGCAGCAACTGTTCTAGTTCAATTTTTGATCCGTTAACCATCCGAAACTCACCCGAGGCCCTTGGGACCTCAACCAAATATACCAACAAGTCCTAAAACATCATACGAACTTAGTCAAATCCTCAAATCACCTCAAACAATGCTAAAATCATGAATTACACCCCAATTCAAGCTTAATAAACTATGAAATTTCTAATTTCTACAAACAACTCCGGAACCTATAAAATCACGTCCGATTGACCTCAAATTTTGCACACAAGTCCTAAATGACATAATAGAGGTATTAAAATTTTCAGAATCGGATTCCGACTCCGATATCAAAAATTCAACCCCCCCGGTCAAACTTCTCAAAAATAAAACTTTCAGCATTTCAAGACTAATTCCTCTACGGACTTCCAAATAATATTCTGGACACACTCCTAAGACCAAAATCACTACACAGAGCTATTGGAATCATCAAAATTCAAATCTGAGGTCGTTTACATATAGTTCCATATCCGGTCCACTTTTCTAACTTAAAATTTTCAATTATGAGACTAAGTGTCTCATTTCACTCCGAGTTCCTTCCGGACTCGAACCAACTAACCCGATATAACATAATATAGCTGAATAACACAAAAATAAGTAGGTATCGGGAAAACAGGGTTATAACTCTCGAAACGACCGACCGGGTCGTTACAGTGTTTCTCGTGAGTCCTTGAGTGCTTCTGTTTATGTGTCCACTCTTGTGGGTAATTCTGGTGTTGTGAACCGGATCTACCGGTCCTGTATTATTACATTTTGTGGTTATGAAACTAGAGCAGATCTCCTATTGCTTGGAATGACCGATTTTGAAATTATTCTAGGCATGGACTGGTTATCTCCATATCATGCTATTCTAGATTGTCATGCCAAGACTGTTACCTTGGCTATTCCAGCATTTCCTAAGCTGTAGTGGAAGGGTTCGTCTGTTAGTTCATTTAATCGAGTTATTTATTTTATAAAGGCTTAACACATGGTTGAGAAGGGTCGTTTGGCTTATCTAGCCTATATTTGGGATACTACTGCAAAGACTCCGGTTATTGATTCTGTGACTGTAGTTCGGGAGTTCCCGGATGTATTTCCATCAGATCTTCCAGGTATGCCACCTGATCATGACGTTGATTTCTGTATTGACTTGGCTTTAGATACCCAGCCTATATCTATCCCACCGTATCGCATGGCTCTGAAAGAATTGAAAGAACGGCTTGAAGAGTTACTAGTCAAAGGGTTCGTCAGACCGAGTGTATCGCCTTGGAGTGCACTAGTATTATTTGTGAAAAAGAAGGATGGAACAATGCGGATGTGTATTGATTATCGCCAATAGAACAAAGTCACTATTAAGAACAAGTACCCATTGCCGCGTATTGATGATCTATTTGACCAGTTGTAGGGTACTAGGGTATTCCCTAAGATCGACTTGAGGTCGGGGTACCATCAGTTGAAGATTCGGGATTCGGATATTTCAAAGACTGCTTTCCGTACTAGATATTGTCATTATGAGTTTCTGGTAATGTCTTTTGGTTTAACTTATGCCCCGGCAGCGTTTATGGATCTGATGAACAGGGTATTCAGGCCATATATTAACTCATTTGTCATTGTCTTCATTGATGACATTTTGATCTACTCACGTAGTAAGGAGGAGCATGAGCAGCATATGATAGTAGTGCTTCAGACATTGCGGGAACAAAAGCTATATGCTAAGTTCTCTAAATGTGAGTTTTGGCTAGAGTATGTAGCATTTTTGGGACATATCGTATCCGGCGAAGGTATTAAAGTTGATCCCAAAAAGATTGAGGCAGTTCAGAATTGGCATTGTCTCACTTCGGCAACTGAGATCAGGAGCTTTCTGGGTTTAGCAGGTTATTATCGTCGATTCGTGGAAGGTTTTTCATCTATTGCAGCACATTCGACCAAATTAACCCAGAAGGGTGTTCAGTTCCGATGGTCTGATGATTGTCAGTCAAGATTTCAGAAGCTCAAGACAACACTGACTACAGCACCCGTGTTAGTGTTACCATCTGGTTCAAGAATATATACCGTGTATTGCGACGCGTCATGCATTGGTTTGGATTGTGTATTGATGCAGGAAAGACGAGTTATTGCATATGCTTCACGTCAGCTGAAGCCCTACGAGAAGAATTATCCAGTACATGATTTGGATTTAGCTGCGATTGTTCACGCTTTAAAGATTTGGAGGCATTATCTTTATAGGGTGTCTTGTGAAGTTTACACTGATCATCGTAGTTTACAGCATTTGTTCAAGCAGTGGGATCTAAATTTGAGGCAGCGCAGATGGCTGGAGTTACTAAAAGATTATGATATTACTATCTTGTATCATCTGGGCAAAGCAAATATGGTTGCAGATGCCTTGAGCAGGAAGGCGGAGAGTATGGGTAGTTTGGCTTTCATTTCAGCAGAGGAAAGGCCATTAGCCTCGGATATTTGGCTAACAAACTTGTGAGGCTGGATATTTCAGAGCCTAGCCGAGTTCTTGCATGTATGATGGCCCAATCTTCACTATTTGAACAGATCAAGGGTCGCCAGTATGATGACCCATACTTGATGGCTCTTCGTGAAATGGTACTAAGAGGTGGTGCCAAGGAAGTTACCATTAGAGCGGATGGTGTTCTACGACTCCAGGATAGTCAATGTGTTCCTAATGTGGATGGACTGAGGAAAAAGATCCTGGAGAAGGCACACAGTTCTCGGTATTCTATTCATCCAGGTGCTACTAAGATGTATCGTGACTTGAGGAAGCATTATTGGTGGCGACGAATGAAAAAGGACATAGTTGAGTATGTATCTAGGTGTATAAATTGCCAGCAAGTGAAATATGAGCACCAGAGGCCTGGTGGCCTACTTCAGCAGATGACTATACCAGAGTGGAAATGTGAACGAATTACTATGGACTTTGTAGTTGGGTTGCCGCGGACCTTGAGGAAGCTTGATGTATTTTGGGTGATTGTTGGCAGGTTGACCAAGTCGGCACATTTTATTCCTTTTGTGACTACGTATACTTCAGAGAGGTTGGCCCAGATTTATATTCAAGAGATAGTTCGGTTGCACGGTGTGCCAATTTCCATCATATCAGAAAGAGGCCCTCAGTTTACTTCACATTTTTGGAGAGTAATACAGAGTGAGTTGGGGACCCGTGTAGAGCTCAACACAACCTTTCATCCGCCGACCAACGGGCAGTCAGAGCAGACAATTCAGATTTAGGAGGATATGCTCAGGGCATCTGTGATCGACTTTGGAGGTCAGTGGGATCGTTTCCTGCCTTTGGCCGAGTTTGCTTATAATAAAAGTTACCAATCCAGCATCGAGATTGCTCCATTTGAGGCTTTATATGGTCGGCGATGTCGTTCACCTATCGGATGGTTTGAGCCAGGAGAGGCTAAGTTATATGGTACTGATTTGGTAAGGGATGCCTTAGAAAAGGTAAAGTTGATTCAGGAGCGACTTCGTACAGCGCAGTCTAGACAAAAGAGTTACGCGGATCAGAAAGTGTGTGATATATCATTTATGGTAGGTGAAACAGTTCTCTTGAAGGTTTCGCCGATAAAGGGAATTATGAGATTCGGGAAGAAGGGCAAGTTGAGCCCAAGGTTTATAGGCCCATTTGAGGTGTTGAAACGAGTTGGGGAGGTTTCTTATGAGCTAGCATTGCCTCCCAGCCTATCGGGAGTTCATCCAGTTTTCCACGTATCTATGCTCCAGAAGTATCATGCCGACCTATCACATGTGTTAGACTTCAGCACAGCTCAGCTAGATAATAGCTTGGGTTATGAAGAGGAGCCAATTGTCATTATTGATAAACAGGTTCGCTAGTTGAGGTCCGAGAGGATTTCTGCAGTAAAAGTCCAGTGGAGGGGCCAACCAGTTGAGGAAGCGACTTGGAAGGCCGAGGAAAACATGCAGAACCAATATCCACACTTATTCAGCACTTCAGGTATAATTCTAAACTCGTTCGAGGACGGACGTCTGTTTAAGCGGTGGAGAATGTGTTGACCCAAAATGTCATCTTTAAATTTAATAATTAATTATGTGTTCTAAGACATCAAAAAGTACTATTTATCATTCCTTAACTTGCGTGCACAATCCATAAAAAAAATATTTCTAGAAAGTTTTTATGTGAAAAATGGATTAAAATATGAATTAGAGCTTTTAAAACTCAATTGAGTTGACTTTGGTCAACCTTTTGAGCAAACGGACTCGGATCAGTGTTTTGACAGTTTCGCTAGGTCCGAATCATGATTTGGGACTCGAGCGTATGCCCGGAATCAAATTCCGAGGTCCCTAGCCGGAGATATGGAATTTTGATGAAAAATTAAAAGTTTAAGTTCAAATAGTGACCGGATATCGAATTATGTACAA
This sequence comes from Nicotiana otophora, assembly GCA_000715115.1. NCBI lineage: Eukaryota > Viridiplantae > Streptophyta > Magnoliopsida > Solanales > Solanaceae > Nicotiana > Nicotiana otophora. Next base: position 28,920 of record AWOL01S0018993.1, on the reverse strand, counting down.
ACAACCTCGGAATAGAATTTGGATGATTCCAACAGCTCTGTATATTGATTTTTGACTTAGGAGCGTGATCGGAATTTTATTTGGAAGTCAGTAGTGAAATTAGGCTTGAAATGGCTAAAATAGGAATTTAAAGTTTGGAAGTTTCACCGGGGAGTGGACTTTTTGATATCGGGGTCGGAATCCAGTTCTAAAAATTTTCACTGCTATGTTATGTCATTTATGGCTTGTGTGCAACATTTGAGGTCAATCGGACTTGATTTGATAGGTTCTGGCATCGAATGTAGAAGTTGAAAATCCCTAGATTCATTAAGCTTGAATTGGGGTATGATTCGTGGTTTTAGCATTGTTTGATGTGATTTATAGATTCGACTAAGTTCTTATGATGTTTTAGGAATTGTTGGTATATTTGGTTGAGGTCCCGAGGACCTCGGGTGAGTTTCGGATGGTTAACGGATCAAACAAATTGGACTTAAACAACTGCTGCAATTTTTATCTTTTGCTGGAAATTCTGGGCTGTGATCGAGCCCAAAATCGAGGCCCAAAATCGAGCTCACAAGATCGAGCTCCCAAGATCGAGCTCCCGAGATCGAGCTCCCAAGATCGAGCTCCCGAGATCGAGCTCCCAAGATCGAGCTCCCAAGATCGAATTGGACAGATCTGTAAGTTATAAAAAACAGAGGCATTCGACCCATTCGCCATTTTTGACAAACTTGAGCTTGAACAAAGGCGACTTTTGACAGATTTTCAAGGAAAGACATTTGGGGTAAGTGATTCCAACTCGGATTTGGTCTATATACACAAATATATCATTGTTTTCACCATTTAATTAGTGTTTTGAGATTGAAATTTGGAAAATTTTAGAAATCTCATAGAAACGAATTTTTGAGATTTCGGTATCGATTCGGTGTCGGATTTGAGTGAAACTGGTATGGTTGGACTTGTAATTGAATGGGTTGTCAGATTTCATAACTTTCCCCGGCTTCCGAGATGTGGGCCCCGCGGGCGAATTTTTAATTAATTTCGGGATCTTTTCTTAAAAATATAGTATTTTCTTATAGAATTGATTCCTATAATATTTAGCGATTGTATTGAATTATTTTGGCTAGATTCTAGCCAAACGGAGTTGGATAATCGTGGAAAAGGCCTTATAGTGGATTAAATTGGAGCAAGACGAGGTAAGTCTCTTGTCTAATCTTGTGAGGGGAAAATTACCTCATAGGTGATTAAAATTAAATAATTGTTGCTAATTGTGGGGACTACGTATGCACGAGGTGACAGGAGTCCATGCGTAGTTACTATTAATGCTAAAGTCCGGGTAGTTTAGGACTCAAAGCATGAATAAATTGTGTAAATTGTTTTCTTTGTTTAATTAATATTATTTGATATATATATATATGGTGAATTGTTAGATAAAAATATTAAAGGATGGAAATCTCATATACTTGATTTTCTGTTTAAATTAATTTATTGTTAAAAGAAACTGTTCATTCTCCCGAATTTATATTATAATAAATATACTCTTCTTCCGAAGGTACATAAGAAAATATCCTCCTTTCTTGTGGAGCGGGCCGAACGCCTCGGCAGAATAGATGCATCTATGGATCGTGCCGCACGTCCCTCGGCAGTGTACACAATATTCTGGATCGGGCAGAACGACCTCGGCAAAAATCGTGCTTAATAATAATAATTACACGATATTTTAATAATTTATTTTAGCTTGTCAAGCTAATTAATAAATTGGAAAATCCTTGGAATTTAATGAATTATTATTCTTGCCTATTAAGGAATTAATTGTTACTCCTGTAAATGAGATTTAATTGATAAATTGGAAATTATTTGAATTGAAGGAATTTAATTAATATATTTAGAATTGTTACATTTGAAGGAATTTGATTATTTCCGCTGATTAAATAAATTATTGTAAATTCTGTAAATCATGCTGATTTAAATATCCTAGTTTTATTTCAGTTATTATTATTGACTCATAGTGAGTGTCAAAGTCGGCCATCTCGCCTCTACCACTTCGAGATTAGGCTTGATACTTACTGGGTACACATTGTTACGTACTCATACAACATTTGCTGCACTTTTTGTGCAGCATCTGAGACAGGTACTAGTGGAGGACCTATCATCACATACCCATGTCCATCCCGAGGCATAGTGGTGAGCTGCCTTTATGAGCCGTTCTGTAGCTACCCGTGTCTCTTCTTATATTTACATTCTGTCTATTTCATTTCAGACAGTATTTGGAGTTTTGTATAATCTACTAGATGCTCATTCACTTGTGACACCAGGTCTTGGCACACACATTGGTAGAGTTTGTGTTTATATTTTCTTGGTTTTAAATTTTATCAATGTACGCTTAATTTATTAGTTGGCTTGCCTAGCTGTAGTGTTGGGCGCCATCACGACCTACAAGTGACATTGGGTCGTGACAGTATCAGTGGTTTACCAAGACTATTTGCCGAAAAGGTAAGAACTATAATCAAAGATAGATTTAACGAACAAATACCTTATAACAATCTTACTTATGGAGATTTAATCAATTTTATTAAGGTAACAGGTCTTGACTTATGTACAGACCTAAAACTTAAAAGTCTTATAAACAAAAGACAGACTCCAATCTAAAACAGAATTAGGAAGCTTCTGTCAAGACTTCGGTTTTAAGACAATTGCTGCTCCATCTAAAAGGGCAAAACAACATAAAAAGTCTTCTGAAAAATCAAGAAGACGCCATAAGCATAAAGAAAAGAAGGAAGGAATTCCTAAGAAAAGAAGATTTAAAAGACGTTCTAAAAAGGAACATGGTAACAAATGTTGGTCATGTGGAAAGACAGGGCATAGAGCAAATGAATGCCCAGTCACCAACAAGAAAAAGAAAAAGGTTAACACCTTAGAAATAGATGAAGATGTTAAAGAAAAGCTATTTGCTATACTTGAACAAAACGAAAACATCACATAGTCGTCATCATCAGATGAAAGCTATTATGACAGTGACGATGAAATGATAAACATGGCATACAGCTCAGACAGTAGCAGTAGTTCTAAAGAAGACAACTGTAGCTGCACTTGTGTAATATGTGTGTGCGTACATAATTCTATTAAAGTCCTTACTAATGACTCTAAAGAAGTCTTAATTGATATCATTAATCACATAGATGATAGAGATATTAAAACAAAATATTTAAAAGAGTTAAAAAATATCATCACTAATCAGAAAGGAAATCATCATAAAATAGAACCCTTTAATATGAAAGAGGTTATGAATAGATTTTCAATCAAAGATGAGAAACCCATTATTCAACATCTCCAAACAGAATTAAAATCTGTAAAAGCTGAAATAAAATTGGTTAAGCTTAGACTTGACGAAATAGAAATGGAAAATCTTACTAGAGAAGTATTACAAGCAGCCAATAAGAAAGAAACAATTGGTGAATACTTCACAGAAGATGATAATTCAAAAAATAATGAAGGATCAATTAGTAGTATAGCTGTGGCAAATATTACTAAAGTAAGAAGCCATAATTATCATATTCCTATTACCTTAAAGGTAAAAGACATTACGATAAATAAATTAGCATTAATAGATTCAGGTGTAGATAGAAACTGCATAATGGAAGGAATAATACCAACCAAGTATTTTGAAAAAAGTACTTCAAAATTATATTCAGCCACAAGAGAAAAATTAAAGATAGATTATAAACTATCAAAAGCCCATATTTGTAATGATGGAATCTGCTTTATAAATGATGTTGCGGTAACTAGGGATATAAATGAAGAAATTATCCTAGGGATACCCTTTATAACTCAGATTAAACCATATCATGATAATTTAGAAGCTATTTGTACCACAATATTAGGAAAGGAAATAAGATTCCCTTATCTTAATTCTATCTCCAAAGAAGAAAGTGATTTCCTAAAATCAAAAACTATTTTTAAAATAAACCTGCTTACAAATCAGGTAAACTATTTAAAAAATGGTATAAAGGTTCACAAAATGGAACAAACTTTAAAAACCCCGGAAATGGACGAAAAGATTAAATNCCTTATCTTAATTCTATCTCCAAAGAAGAAAGTGATTTCCTAAAATCAAAAACTATTTTTAAAATAAACCTGCTTTCAAATCAGGTAAACTATTTAAAAAATGATATAAAGGTTCACAAAATTGAACAAACTTTAAAAACCCTGGGAATGGAGGAAAAGATTAAAAATTTCCAAGAAAAACTCGAACTTGAAGTTTGTTCAGAATTACCCAATGCCTTCTGGGAAAGAAAAAGGCATGTAGTCGAACTTCCTTATATAACTGAATTCACTGAATAAGCCACACCCATTAAGGCTAGGCCTATTCAAATGAATCATGAACTCATGGAAGTTTGTAAAAATGAAATAAACGATCTCCTTAAAAAGAAGATAATTAGACCATCTAAATCACCTTGGAGTTGTGTAGCTTTCTACGTTAATAAAAGTGCAGAAAAGGAAAGAGGAGCTCCCAGACTTGTTATTAATTATAAACCATTAAACAAGGTTTTACAATGGATTAGGTACCCGATACCTAATTATGAACAACATTTTCAATCCATACAATAATATGTCAATTGTTTACATTGATGATGTTTTAATATTTTCTGAGGATATAGACTCTCACTTTAAGCATTTAAATACGTTCTTTAAAGTCGTAAAACATAATGGATTAGTGGTAAGTGCTAAGAAGATTAAGTTGTTCCAATCAATAGATTCTTAGGACATGACCTATACCAAGGCACGTATAAACCAATCTGTAGAGCCATTGAGTTCTCTTCTAAATTCCCTGATGAAATCTTAGATAAAACACAATTACAAAGGTTTTTAGGAAGCCTTAATTATGTAGCAGACTTCATTCCTGATATTAGAAAAATCTGTGAACCACTATACAGATGTCTCAGAAAGAATCCAGTCCCATGGAGTCAAGAACAAACTGACACTGTCAAAAGAGTCAAATCTATTGTTCAAAAACTTCATTGTCTAGGAATTTCTAATCCTGAAGCATTCATGATAGTTGAAACCGATGCTTCTGATGAAGGGTACGGTGGTATTCTCAAAAAACGAATCTCTTCAAACTCTCTAGAACAATTAGTTCGTTTCACTTCCGGAATCTGGAATTCAGCCCAGAAAAATTATAGTACAGCCAAAAAAGAGATTTTGTCTATAGTACTATCTATTACAAAGTTTCAAGATGATTTAATAAATAAAATGTTTTTATTAAGAGTTAATTGTAAATCAGCTAAAGAGATTTTACAAAAAGATGTTAAAAACCTTATTTCAAAACAGATTTTTGCCAGTTGGAAAGCACTATTATCTAGTTTTGATTTTCAAATTAATTTTATTAATGGCGAAGACAACTCTTTACCGGACTTTCTTACCAGAGAATTCCTACAGGGAAAAAATGAGACCAAATCAGAAGGGTCCCTTCAGGGCCTCACCAGAGAGAGAAAATAGATACTCTGCACTTGCAGATTACTACCCGCCTTTACCACTCCGATAGTTCCCACCACAAATACAACAACAACAATGACAGTCCTTGGTACTATTCCAAAGATAGAAGGACCATTCCAACAAGCTTCTTCGAAAGCTTCGACAAGCGAAACTGGTAAGATACTCACCAGTTCAGATTATGAAATGAAGACCCCAGGGTCATTTGTACAAGCAGTCAAGCCAGAAACACCATCCAAATAGGAAGGTAAAAAACTAGTTTCTCAGGAGAAAGAAACATTTGAAATAATTTCCAAAGCACCAATTAAAGTTGTATTACTAGACAACGGTTACGAAAACTTTGATAAACAAGATTTAATCAGACCCTGTTATACAAACAGAAATTATGTTGAGACGAGTGACCCCTTAAAATCAAGGAGGTATTATGAATTTATTCTTACAGATACAGGATCAGTCACTTTTGAACATACCCTTAGAGATGACAAAGATCCTGACAGTATTAGGTATTTAGATTTACCATTAACAAAATTATTAGCCCTTTTGAATGGTGAATGGATCACTTGCACACCCCGATTGTGCTCTCTGTACAATTCAGACCCCAAACATATAATTTCAAAGATTACATGGACGCTTGGTATAACTGTATTTACCTACGCCCTGGTTCACACACATGGTTCGTAAAATATAGCGAACAAGCAGCAAAATCAGTCATACCAAGATGGTTCCATGACTGGTGGAAAACATTTGGAGGAACAGAGAAATGCATGCCTCGGAGCTTCCATATTCATTATGAGAGATTCCAGAAAGAACAGGAAATCTCTACCTTACTGGATCATAGTAAAATCTGCAAATATTATTTTGCAAAAAGAATTTCGTTTATAATTAGTTGGACGTTCGAAATTGAACAGATCGAACGAATTCAATATTTATTTAAAGTACCAAAAAGCAAAGGATGGGTTCCTGAATCAAGAGAGATCAAGAAACCCAAACCAGCTAGTAGAAGTGGATCTACCAGTTCACAAGTAGAATTAAAAAGGAGACTCTTAGAAGTCTTAGCACATATTGAAACAGCAAGCCCAATAGAAGTACAGGCTATGTTAGACACAGTATCAGCATCCTCCTCAACAGAGAACCAGGACAATGGGTACATGGAATACCCACACGGTATAGATCAAGCCTACCGTGCTTATACAAAAGAAGAATGGTATTTGAAGATAATAAATCTCCAGACAAAGACAAACGACTCTTCAAAAAGGAGAAGTCACCTGAAAACGACAACAACAAGAAGACAAAAGCAGTATCTGCCTCTTCAAAAGAGCAGCAGACGACCCTTCAGAAAAGCAACAGACAGCAAACAAGGATCGTCCATTTAGACGGTTCATATTAACTCAACAAAATTCTTAAGTCTATATAAGACTTTCAAAATTGTAATAGAAATCATTCGAAAAATTTCCCAAGATTTTTCCCTATCTTTTCACTTCCCTTTGTAAACATGTTCTCTTATGTTTGAATAAAGCTTGTAACAAGTAAGTATTTTTTCCTTACTATTTAAATTCTGCATTTATTTTATCTATTTTAAAGATAAAACGTATGATCCTCTAAAATATGGGCTTTTGATAGTTTATAATCTATCTTTAATTTTTCTCCTATGGCTGAATATAATTTTGTAGTACTTTTTTCAAAATACTTGGTTGGTATTATTCCTTACATTATGCATTTTCTATCTCCGCCTGAATCTAATAATGCTAATTTATTTATCGTAATGTCTTTTACCTTTAAGGTACTAGGAATATAATAATGCTAATTTATTTATTGTAATGTATTGCGACGTCCGACGCCGTACAATGGCCACGCCCTGCGTCCTACCATGTCCTGCGTCCTGCCGTGGCCATGTCCTGCCACGTCATACGTCGGGCCATGGCCACGTACGACCATGCCCTGCCATGTCCTGCGTCATCCCATGGCCATGTCCTGCCACGTTCAACGTCGTGCCATGTCCACGCCATGCCATGTCCTGCATCCTGCCATATCCTTCCTCCTATCGTGGCCATGTCCCGCCACGTCCGACGTCGGGCCATGGCCACATACGACCACGCCCTGCCATGTCTTGTCATGTCATGCGTCGTGCCTTGGCTATGTCCTGCCCCATCCGACGCCATGCCATGGCCATGCCCTGCCATGTCCCGTCATGTCCTACATCATACGATGGCCATGTCCTGCCAAGTCCGACGCCGTGCCATGGACACGTCCTGCCATGTCCTGCATCCTGCCATGTCATGCGTCCTGCCGTGGCCATATCCTACCACGTCCGACGTCGGGCCATGGCCACGTACGACCACTCCCTGCCATGTCCTGTCATGTACTGCATCGTGCCATGGCCATGTCCTGCCATGTTCGACACCGAGCCAAGGCCACGCCCGGCCATGTCCTGCGTCCTACCATGGCCATGTCCTGCCACGTCCGACGTCAAGCCATGGATAAGTACGACCATGCCCTGCTAAGTCCCGTCATGTCCTCCATCATGCCATGGCCATGTCCTGCCACGTCCAATGCTGGACATGGCAGGATGTGGCCATGGCCACATCCTGCCATGTCCAGCCTCCTGCATCCTGCCATGGCCATGTCTTGCCACGTCGGACGTTGTGCCATGGCCACGCCCTACCATGGCCTATGTCCTGCCATGTCCTACCATGTCCTGCGTCCTGCCATGTCCTGCCATGTC